>CAJNIZ010047449.1:47767-63965 GCA_905231905.1 Symbiodinium pilosum | reverse complement strand
ATAAACCCTATAAACCCTATAAACCCTATAAACCCTATAAACCCTATAAACCCTATAAACCCTATAAACCCTATAAACCCCTATAAACCCCTATAAACCCCTATAAACCCTATAAACCCCTATAAACCCCTATAAACCCCTATAAACCCCTATGAACCCCTATAAACCCCTATAAACCCTATAAACCCTATAAACCCTATAAACCCTATAAACCCTATAAACCCTAAACCCCGAAACCCTAAACCCTATAAAATCCTAAACCCTAAACCCTATAAAATCCTAAACCCTATAAAGCCCTAAACCCTATAAACCCTAAACCCTATAAACCCTATAAACCCTATAGCCCAGGAGTTTGTGGCGACAGAAGTCTTCCAAGGCTCTGCAGACGAGACGTCGCCAGCCAACAAGGCCGAGCTCGCTCAGGGCTTACCAGTAGCCCCAAACACCTACCTAAACCGCAACAGTATGTAGAATAATGGCCTTGTGGGCTATATTTAGGTGTTTTGGGATATTGTTTTACCTACTTTTGGGGCCCAGGTACTGGTGGTTAGCAGGGAATGCGGAATAAGGAAATATACTCCTTATATAATCTCTTTTATGTTACTCCCGCCGTTTTCAGTGACCCCGTACGATCAGCTGACAAGAGATTGCAATTGAGATTTCCTTGGGGATTTAGGAGGTACCCTTAATTGGGACGTCCTGCAGAATGTGGGGGGTAACATGTGGACTACCTCGGGGTTATATAAGGTAACGGCTTTGTGAACTGTTGATGGTGTATGCGTGTGTTATTCCTTCGGAGGTAAGTCGCGTTATGTTTACAGTATCTTATTCTATAGGCAACATCAAATCCCCGAAAAAGGGCTCATATTCTGGATCCAGGTTGTAGAGGCCGGAACACTTAGACTTATCAACATAGCATTCCCCAATACAGTCCTTGGAATTCGACGGTACGCTATCCGCTACGCCGCGCAGCCTCTTTGGGACCATTCTCTACTATTGCTGGGCTAGGTCCAAAAGCCATTCAGAGGATAGTGCCCGGGATTCACAACCTTGTCCTTTGATGTCCTTTGGGTACTTGGACCCTTTCAGGTAGGTTCACTCCCAGAAACAAGATTACTCCATGGTTACCTGCTCCTCCTGCAATCGCCCAAGCCCTAAATCCTTATCCCTTGACCCTAAACCCTAAATCCTTTTAGAAAACCCTATACCCAAAGAGGCAAGAGCACCCAAGGCCGCTGTGCTTCAAAACGGGCTCCTGTAGGGATGGGGCCTCAATCTTGCTGGCCGCAGAAGCCTCACAAGGCCGGCCTGGACGAACCCTGGGTTTATGGTTTAGGGCCCTAAACCCTAAACCCAATGCATACTTACTGGTGGTCAGTAGGGAATAAGGGGATATATCACGCAGGCGTTATGATATGCAGGGATTCCATTTATTCCCTTTTTCCCTACTCGCCATCGGCACGCATAGGGATGCCTAAAAAAGAGTATCATATTTCTCTTGCACTCCTTTGCCAGCGTGTCAAGGCTTACGTTTCTGGCGTGCACGCTGCATCGCAGGCCTTGTTCCAGGGCCGCAATTCTGTGCCCTGAACCCTAAACCCTGAAGCCTAAACCCTACAATCTAAATCCTAATAACTAAACCTCTAAACCCCTAGAAGGCTTTCGGTCTGAACCATGTGGAAGCCTATACAGGATTCACATCTTGGTGGCTCAGGCTTGTAGAGCACAAATTGGGCTTCGCTTACTGGCAGGGAAGAGGGGAATATGATCCGTGTATAATAAATTCCCTTTTTGTCTACTAACCCCCAGCAAGAGATTGACCTTTGGGGGCTCAAGGCTTTCCATAAACTGTTTGTGGTCCGATGATAAGACCAAGGCTTCAAGACAACCATCAATCCATGTTCGGTTGAGGGTTTAGGGTTTTTCATGTTTACGGGTTTAGGGTTTAAAGGTGTTGGATCTTGTGAGTGGCTCTCAGTCTATTCCAGGCTTTGCAGCCTCCTATACGAAAGTGTACTGCATCTCTATCGATCACGCGCATATGGGGATTTCCCTAAAATAGGGGTACACTTCCGGGAGTTCCTATAATGAGGATTACAGTATTCGGGGATATGTTGGGATACCCCTATTTTGGGACCCTAAACCCTAAACCCCTACAGTATTTGGGGGTATATTTATTTGGATACCCCTATTTCAATGGGAAACTACCATATAGACTCTTGCCTTTGTCTCGAGGCCCGCTTTGGCCGGTGTTGCAGAACTTGTGGTTTCAGACCTAGGCCTTGGGTACTGCCTACACCCAGTAACAGTCTATATTAGGGGTCCTATTAAGGGCTATATATAACCATATTATTAAAATAATAATCCAACCGTTACTGAGGGGGGGCAGTACCCAACCTAGGCCCCTCTCAAGCGATGATGTAGGTCTTTGAAGACCCCTACCTTGACCTCGAAAGTATGTCAAAGCCTTAGAAACCCTAAGCTTTAAGCCAGAAAAAGAACTTTAAGCCCTGTAGTCAACAGGCCCCTTGCTCTGCACAATTTTTGGGGGTTGCTGGTAGGCGTTGTTCTACTCCAGGGGCCAGAGCATGAGACTCTACATGCTGTACGATTTCAGGGTTAAGAGTTTCAGGGTTTCAGGGTTTCAGGGTTTCAGCGTTCAGGTAGCCGTCAAAGCCACAATCCCAAGACCCGAATCGCCCAAACCTGAAGCCCCTATTCGCAAATCCGGCAAGCCAATCTGCCCCAAGTTTAATGAAGCACGGCGACTTACCCTGAGCTCTAAATCTAATGCTCTAAACAAAGAATTCTAAGCGTTCACAGCCCAGGATTTTCAATGCTTTGCTCATGACCGGCGCCACCTATCTCATTCCTTCTGCTGCGCACTCAGGTTTCCACAGTGAGGAGTCCATATTACTCCTATTTAGTCCTTGTTAACCGGGTTGAATGTCTAGGACTCAAGTCTAGCAAGTGGGCGCTTTTGAGAATCTGGGGGTTCAGGACAGTCAGGTCCACCCACCCTACACCTAAAGCCCTAAACCCTATACCCCAACCCCAAACCCTAGGAATCAGGATTTGGAGCTTGAAGCTGAAGAAGCTTCAGAATCCAAAAAGCAAGAAAGCGGGGCCTACCTGAACCCCGAAAGTATGTAAAATAATGGCCTTTTATGGCTACTATTATGGTTTAGGGCGATTATTCTACATAGTTTTGGGGTTTAGGTATTCCGGAAATTGATAACCTTGGTGCCTTGGTGCCTGGAGGCTTTGGCTGTCGTTTTCTTTAGCCTTTGTATCCCCCTTCTTGGATCTGTATGTGATCCTTTTCCATTGCATTCCTTTAGGCTCCAAATAGGGTTTAGGGTTTAGGGGTACCACTGAAAGATTTGGGGGCTTAAGGTGTTATTTATAGATCTTAGAGCCTCACTGATCTGCTTGCTAGATTCAAGTACCCAGATGCGACTCGACGATATTCAACCACGCCTACTTGTCCTACTCGTCCTTACAGGTGCTAATAAGGGAATGAGTGAATATAGTATATAGGGCTTATATATTGGGGATCATAATCCTTATATGGGTGGTTGTCAAAATTATGGTCCCTTTTTGGGCACCCTAAATATTAGGTGCCGTATTACAATAGGAATCCAAAAAGGGACCATAATTTTGACAACCACCCATATAATCCCTATATAACGTATTCCCTTGATCCCCGCTAACCCCAAGTAAGTAGGCCTGCTCTTAGACCACACGCCCAAGCTTACGTAATGATGTATGCTTTTCATAAGGGTTTGAGGTTGAGGGTTTAGGCCTTAGAGTTTAGGGTTTAGGGCAAAGAGTTGAGGGGCTTCAGACTCAACGCATAGGAAGCTCTTGTAAGAGGTGTGTGTGTGTGTGAGAAGTGTGCAAGTATGCATGTGAATCCCAGCAGAGCCGATCAGAGCGATTGTGTTGGGATCCTTTCGCATATCATGGGTTGCCCTATTACCCCATACTTTCCCCGCCTAGGTTTCCTCTTACTAAGGGTTATTTAGGAAAACCTAGGGTTCATCAAGGCTGATTAAGGGGGCACTTAGAGTCGGGGTTTGTGGGGAAGCCCATGAGAAGGGTTCTGCTGTAAACCGTTTGAGCTGGACCCCGCCGCAAGCCAGCTTATTCATTCCCGAGCAAAGGACAGGAGTGGGACATCGATTCCACACAACCCAAGCATCCCAAGCGGTGCCCCTACTTGGAGGATCTCTTGACTTAGTAAGTCTACTTAGTAACTTGGGTTTTAGGGTAGTAGGGGTTACTGGGGATAGTAGGTAGATTTACTAAGTCAAACGATCATCCAAGTATACCCCTGAAACCTGTATGGAGATTTCTCAAAGCAACACTGCAAGTCCTCATGAGGCGCCCGCAAAATCCTCTTTTAGACCCCCTTTACCGAAGCACCCCATATGAGCTATAGTCTAAACTCTTTAAAGGGGGTTATATAGGGGATTATATAGGGGACTAATATTAGGGTTATTAAGGGGGATACTAGGAGTTTAGACTAGAGCTCATATTGTGGGGGTTTCTAAAACTCGGGTCCCAATTTTGGGGGTCCCTGTAGTAAGGCTTGCCATATTTCGGCCCATACTGTCTGCTTGAGTTCAGTATATGGGTGGTTGTCAAAATTATGGTCCCTTTATGGATCCCTATTATAATACGGCGCCTAATACTCAGGGTACCCAAAAAGGGACCATAATTTTGACAACCACCAATTTACATTATAAGAACATGCTTCCAAAGTATAAGGTACTTAGGATCAAGCAGAATTCACTATCAACCCTGTAAGCCCCTAGATGGGTTCTAGCCTCCATTTCATTTTCTTTTTATAGGGTTTAAGGTTTAGGGGTTTAGGATTTAGGGTTTAGGGTCCATTATCCTTCCCCTAATCCTCTGTATGCCTATTTCGCCCTAACCCCTTCATACAGTTATTAGCCGCCCCTCACAACCCCAAATTCAGATATGTCCCCCCCCGCCAATATATTATAGGAGGTCCCTTATGCGGGAGTATGTCCACAACCATAAGCCCTAAACCCTAAACTCTAAGCCCCGACGAGCTGCCTAAGGCTCTGCGGAAGGTTGGCAAGGCCAGCCGTGAAGGGAGATAATAAGTTTAGGGGCCTGGTTTTACATACCGGGGTTGTAGGGAATGAGGGTATATACATTTACATAGAGCATACATATCTATGTAAATATATTTGACTTATTTAGATTTAAGGTTGAGGGTTAGTAAAGAACACGGGAATCTAATCCCTACACGAACCCTACATGATAAATTGCCTTATTTTCTTTTAACCCCCAACAAGTTTACATATAGGGTTCAGGTTTGAACGTCTAGGGTTTAGGGTTCAGAGTACAGGTTCAGGAATTGAGGCTTCGTTTTTTTTGCTTTGCAGCCGGGATTTAGGATTGAAGGTTTGGGATGTAGGACCCTAAACCCTGAGCCCTAAACCCTAAACCCCAATCCGGAAGGTTTAGGATTTGGGGTGAAGGATGGCGAAGGGTTTTTGCCTTCACGAGGCTGACGGAGCTGTAGTAGTAAAATTGCGATTGACAACCCTGAGCCTTAAACTTTAGTTAGGGTTTAGGGTTTTAGGGTTTAGGGTTTAGGGTTCAGGGTTTTAGGGTTTAGGGTTTAGGGTTTTAGGGTTTAGGGTTTAGGGTTTAGGGCTTAGCGAACTTTAGGAGAACCCCCCCCCCACCCTGCAATAGTGGTATCATAGGAATATCAGGGTTTAGGGGTTTAGGGGTTAGGGTTTCGGGTGGTATAAAAGGAATACAAGAGGACCTTAATGTAATCCTTGTTATCCCTCATAGTCACTATTACTGGGTGGGGGGTCCACCGAACCTAAACCAAACATTCAACTCAAGCCCGACCCCGTGACCTAGTGTTGATACTTCAAATCCTGTATGACCGAAGGGTTAAAGGTTTAGGGTTCTGCAGTACATTAAATTACCATAGTTCCCAAGGTATACGGTACCCAGGGTCATACAGGATGTATCCACCGTAATATTCGGCACACGGTGGCATTGTAGCTGGTGATGTCCATCGAAAGCAAGTAGGAACCAAAAAGGAACACAAGTTGACAAGCAGAAGCTTTGTTGAGCGATGTCCCTGCCTTCCGGGGGGTTGTTTAGACGGGGGCTTTATATGGGATGTGCCTATTCAGTCATGTGCTAATGTTCTTGATCAGGCCCCTTTGGAAGGGGGAGGACAATCTCAGGCAGGTGTCCCGTGGGGTTTATTAACCTTTGGTGAGGACGTACTGTGATATCTCGTACAGGTAAGACTGCGAAGATTGATGGGAGTTTCGGGCCTCATGTGAGAGCAGTGTACGGATGTGGTAGTTTCCGTAAATTGCGGCAACCCAGTGTATAATAGTTAGTTCAAGTGCAGCTCACAAGGACAATCTGAAGAGCTATCGGATCGCCATGGATGCAGAGTGGAGCTTGATGCAGGCTTCCAACAGAGGAAGAGCGAATCGCGGAAGCAGTCCTCACTTGGGCCAAAAACGGTCGCGAGGCACCATGGGACTGACGTTCTCAGAGGAGGTGAGCAAAACAAAGCTCTTTGCCGAAGAAGTTGTCGCCATGCAGAATTTCTCGTCGTCGACTGGGAGGCCATGGGTGCCGAGTGGAGTCTCTTCCATGAGCCCACTGACGAAGAGTGCGTCAGAGACCTTGATATACTATCATACTGTTTCATGCGGATCCCTAAAAGGGACCCGAGACCCTGAATCCCGGAAACCCTCATGTGCGGGGACGTTTTGAGAAGTGTTAGGTAGATTGAATACAGTCCATCGTTTTTGTTTGTGGGCAGGGGCGCTTCGAAATCTCTAAGCTATCCAAATACCAAATCAGTATATGCAATCATCTTATGCTATACCATACAAAACTCAGTGGTGGTGAAGAAGCTGGACTGTTGGGCTTTGTCAGGAGTGCTGATGCGGGAATACACACCCAGGCTTGGCCAGCCCAGCATGTCAGGTAAAATGATCCTTGTTGCCAAAGATCCGAGCCTTGATCGATTCCAGCAATGTGAGCTACGGTCTAAACTAAACTCCTTAACGAGGGTTATCTAGGGACTATAGAGCGGAGTATTGAAAGGGTTATTCAGGGGGATACCCTTGGGAGTCTAGACATAGTTTAGACTATAGCTCATGCGTTGTCTATGTTGTGCAGGAAGCCCCTATGTAGGCCCCCGAATGCTCTCTATACAGCTTATATATCTGCAAGTAGGACGTACACGCCCATTCCAGGGTACCAGAAGGGTCTACGTAAGCCCTGAACCTAAAACCCGAAATCCTAAACCCACCAAAAGCCCTTTTTTTTCAACCCTAGGCCCTGTGAACCCTAAGCCCCTAACCAGGAGCCTCAACCCCAAGCCTGATCCTAAACCCTAAACCTTGAATGACATGGTAGTTTCCATCTTCCTTTCCATTCCCTAGACCCGAAAAGTAGGTAGAAGAATGGCCTGAAACCTCCTTTTACAGCCCAAAAGCCCAGTACTCTACATATTTTAGGGGTTTAGGGTTTAGGGTTTGGGTTTTTGGCATTATCAAGCCCAAGCCCTAAACCCTAAACCCAAATCCCTAAACCTTTCGATGCCGCCAGGCGCGCCTCTGGTCCTTCACTACGGGTGCCACCGCGCTGATGTTGGCGGCCTCCATACCGATCCAACGCTTTCACACAAAGGCGAAAAGCGGTTAAGGTCCAGGGTCTAAGTTTAGGGGTTTATGGTTTAGGGGTTTAGGAGTGTAGGGTTCAAGGGTCTCGGGATTTTTGGGTTTAGGGTGTAGGATTTAGGGTTAAGGGCTTAGGTTTAAGGATTTAGGGCTTGGGTGTTTGGGTGCAAATTTTACTTTTGAGTTTCAGGGTTTGGGTCTTAGAGCCAAAGGATTAGACTTTCTGGCTTGTGGCTTCGGCTTTAGGACTTGAGATTTGGGTTCCGAGTATGTGTTTAGGGTTTAGGCTGGAGGGTTTAGGGTTCGGGGCTCAGCGTTTGGGATCTAGGGCTTTTGTTGGTGCTGGGCTATAAATGTAACGCCCCCCATGACAGCCAGAACCCCAGACATATGATCCAACAACGCTGCCTTCCTACTAGACCCCTCTTCATGCAGAGAACTAGCCTGTTTTGCTTGTTTCCTCAGTTTTGGTGGCATGTTTTCACCTTCCTTCGCGGCTCGGGCAGCGGTAAGGGGTAGTGTGTGTGTTTTTTTATTAATTCTGAGGCAGGCTTAGAGGTATGAGTGTCTGTTCTGTGTGGGCAGGGGTTATGTGGGAGTCTTCGTATGGAATATTGTGAAGAGGAACGATACAGGAACTACCGAACAGATGGTTTGAGATTCGTTTTGTGGTTCTACGCGGGCGGCAGGGTCATTTGTAAGGTAAGGACTGCTGAGCAAGTTTCAGCTGCTTTTCCTTTTCGCGCGCAAGCTTTCCAATAAAGTATTTAGTCGAGGTTCAACAGAAACTAAACCGTCTCAGAACTCCTCCCCAACCCATGTAGAACCCCAATGTGGCCCCTGTCATCCCACAAAACCATAAATCGTACAAGCACTAGACTCACTAGACCCTAAACCCTAACACTACACATTTAACCCCCCAATGCCTCAAATCTTAACCCACATAGAAGCCTCTCTAGCCCTTGTCAGTCTCACAAAACACTAAACTCTGTACCCTAATGCCTCAGCTCTTAACCCACATAGAAGCCTATGTAGCTCTTCTCATGCCGACAAAGCCCTAACACTAAACGCTCTCAATCCCAAAACCTCAACTCTCAACCCACATAGACGCTTATGTAGCTCTTGTGATTCTTACAAAGCCCTAAAACTAAACTCTTAATCCCCAAATGCCTCAAGGCTTAGCCCTATAGAAGCCTATGTAGCCCTTGCCATTCCCACAAAACCCTAAGACTAAACTCTTTAACCCCCAAATCCCTAAACCCTAAATCCCCAAATCCCTGAACCCTGAATCCCGAAATCCTGTAAAAAAAAGATCCCTAGATCCCTAAACCCACCCTAGATACCGAAACCCTAAACCCCAAAATCCTTCAACCCCTAAATTCCTCGCGAGGCTGCAGCCAGTGTCTGGCTAGCTTTGCTGGGGCCGCTCTACGGTGTCCAGCAGACCCTTGGGACCTTGAAGTAGTTTAGGGTTTAGGATTTTAGTATTTAGGGTTTAGGATTTAGGGTTTTTGGTTCAGGGTTTAGGGTTCAGGGTTTAGGGTTCAGGATTTAGGGTTCAGGATTCAGGATTCAGGATTCGGGGTTTAGGACTTGGGATTTAGGATTTAAGGATTTTGGGTTTAGGGTTTAGGATTTAGGGCGTAGGATTTAGTTAGGGTTTAGGGTTCAAGGATGCTTTCGGGACATTGCCCCCCAATAATGGAGGACCAAATGGCAAAAGCAGAGCTCGAAATGGACACCTTTTACTAATGGTTGCATAGCAGCTTTGAGTTTGTTCTTTTTCTTCTCCGAGTTGAGGGTTGAGGGTCTGTGTTGCGTTTAGATTAATTGGCAGTCTGTAGCGGCCTCGTCCGACCTCAATCCGAAAAGTAGCCTGGGCATTGAAGTCTATACATGCTGCCCACTTTGGGCCCTCCAGTCTACAAATCGTATTTACCTTGGGCTGTTTGGATGCTAGGGTTATGTATGGAAGAAAGTCTCCAAATTGCTTTCTTTGTCCCCGTGAGGCTATGGCAATTCAGCTAGGCTTGATCTGTAAACCCTAAACACCCTGCTTGGAATTTCGTGGGCACTCATACCCCAGCTATAACCTATACCTTAGACCCTAAATCCTAAACCCGAAATCCCAAACTCCAAACTATAACTGTGGCTGAGAGAAGTAGGAAGCCCCACAGAATCGCAAGCCGAACCCCCAACGCCCGAAATCCCAAACACTAAAACCCACACCCTGAGCCCTAAACCCTTCACACCCTAGACCCTAAACCTCAAACCCTACACCCATCCACGGCGGCAAGCCCAGGACAATCCCCTTTCTGGCAGCTGGGCCTTCAAGCAGACCTTATTGCAAATGTCAGACCATTAGGGTTTAGAGGGTTACCCCAGGATTTATAATCCCCTCCCCCTAATATTAAACCCCCCCTAATATTAAATACTTTCCATTGTGGTACATTTGAATATATTGGGAGTATTTAATATCAGAGGGGTGGGGTGGGGGGGTTTAACATTCGGGGGAGAGGTTATAGGCTTTGGGTTGGGTGGAGATACGCTTTTTGGAAAACCTGGACCCTTGGCCGGAAGCCCTAAATCCTTAACTTCGTTTCGAGTTTGTTGGGGCTGGTCCCGGGATTCCCCGTGAACACGAGCCAGGCAAGCGTGGACTCTCGACATGTGCCCTGCCAGGATGTTCGTGGGTAGATTTCTTTGCCGGGCTAGGCAGTGTGATAATTAAGATGATGAGTAGTGATAATGTTAGAGGGGTTACTTTCAGCCACACTCACCTTCTTTTACCTTCAATGTCTAGCAGAGTGTCTGGTCCAGAAGACACCTTTCTTCTTGAACATGTTGCAGGGGGTTCTGGTTTCAACTGTTGCGGCTTGGGCCTTGACCCTGAACCCTACACCCTAGACGGGCATCCAGAAGCTTTCGCGGAGCGTTTGAGCGTTCGCGCGTGTTGCAGGCTGGCTGGATGTGAGTGAGAGGGTGGGTCAGCAAGTGTAAGGGTTTACGGTTTACACACGCACACACATACACACACACCTGACAACAGACGAACCCAATGTACTGGTTGTACTGGCATTATATAGTAGCAGGGTGGGGTGGGGGATCATCGCAGGGGTGGGGTGGGGTGATTGGTTGCATCGGCCAAGGTGGTGTCCGAAGAGGCGCCAAAGGACGTCGGTGTTTGCCGTAGGTGTACCCACCTCCAACAAACATGAACTGCTCTTTGGGCTCCCAAAATATGGGTTTAGGGTTTAGGGCTTAGGGTTTAGGGTTTAGGGCTTAGGGTTCCCTACATGTCAATTCATTACATGGGGGAAATATTGACTGTAGCTCCCTTCGTGGGCTTCCATGTGTATTTGAGGGGATGTAGTGATTGAGGTTGATTGTCCAGGTGTTCTTTGGCGTGGGTTAGCCCCAAGCCCCCAAAACCGTGAAACCTTGGAGAACCGAAAGCCTAAGCTGCAGAGAAAGGAGCGCGGAATTGAACTTCACGGTTCTGTTTTTTTGGAAGATGTCACTTGTCATGCCGGTAGGGGTGTTGATAGGTCAGGTGCTTTTGCATCTGTTGTCATGGCAATCTATTGATAGAATATGCTGTGTGCCAGGAATTGGGAAATGTATTGTTTTGGTGCCTGAAGTCAGACATGTGCAACTCCTCAGACAGCTACGCACAACAAACTAGACAACATATCAATGAGAGTACCTCCGAGAAAGATTTAAGCCATACCTAGACCTCTCAAGTACCCATAAGGATAGCCCATTCTCTTGGGTAAGCGGCGCTTTTAATATGAGTTCTCCTCGTCGTGGTCTCCGTCTCTGCTCCTTCTCCCAGCGCTCCTGCTCTTGTTTGCTGCTTCTGCAGCTGCCACTACTACCGCCACCGTCGCCGTCGCCGCCATGACCAACTGCTACGCCAGGGTATCAGATGCCTTATCTGCAGTTTTTTTGCGATTGCCGGAAGCCTCAAACCGTTTATTCTCGATCTTTAAAACCTGAAGCCCAAACCCAAAAGCCCAAAATCCCGTAGGACTTATTGGGAGAGCTGAATGGCTTTCTTAACGTGGCGTTGCTTGGCTGGAGTGTTGCAGAGGGTTTTTAGCTTGGCGGTTGGGTTTAGGGTGCAGGTTTGGGGGCCCAAGCTAGGTTGTTATTGCAAAGAAGGGTTTAGGGTTGGGGTTTTGGGTTATGACCGTTTTTGGGTAACTAATGGGCTGAGTCCTGCACCCATGAAGAAACCCTAAACCCTAAAGAGCCCCTGGCGCTTTCTGCAGTGAGATCGTAGACGGGCATGACCCCCGGGGCTTCTAAAAGCAAAGCCAGCCTTTCGAGCTCAACATATGAAAAGCCCATAGCTGTATGAAGAACATTCAGGCCTGTTGAATGTGCATATCCGAAAAGAGGGGTCCACCTCATGTATACACCAGCACACTATTTCTTATTCGAGGGGCTCATACAGATCCCTACCTTTAGAAGGTTGCACCTGATGGCTAGCCGAGGGTATTGCTGTGATTGTTTTCAGAATGCAGTATGATTGGCAGCCCTACTGTGGAGGGAGGAAACAGCCTCAGTCGAAAACACGCAAACCCTTTGCCCTGAACCCGATAGCCCTATTATAATACCCTAACCCCAAAATCTCAAAGCCTAAGCACAACAAAGCTAGAACCCCCTAAGCCCCAAACAAAACAACCCCAAAACCTACACCCCTAAACTCCTAAACCCTAAACACGAAACCCCAAAACAAAACAACCCTGAACCTGTCCTTCTCAGGCTTTGCATTCCGCAGCTCCTGATATCCCTCTTCGGAGGCTGGGCGGTTGCCCTAGTGGCGGCCTCAGGGAGACAAATCTAGGGCTTACCTAAACCCCCAAGGTAGGCAAAATAATGATCCCAAACCCTTACAAGCAGCCTAAAAGGCGATTATTCTAGATTTATTGGGGTTTAGGTACAGGGTTTAGGACGTTTGGTTAAGGGCTGACGGGTTTAGGGTTCGTAGGCTTCAGGGGTGTAAGTCTTGGGGCGAAGGTGTATTTTCAAGCTTTCGATTTGAGGTTTAAGGTTTAGGGTTTAGGATTTTCAGATGTTCAGGCTTTCTGGAAAGAGGAGGCCTTTAGAGGCCCTAGGGACATTGGGGGATTGCAAGGGACGGGGGTTTCCTTATTGATGATTCTAGGGGCGCATGGGGGAAGGTACGGTTTTGGGATGGCTTCAGCGCTGTGCCAAGGAAATGAGATGTTATTCAGCCATTGGAAGGGGAGTTATGTGTAGGCCTGGGGGGCGCTCATGGGCAGGCTTTTAAGTAATTAGGGGTCGTCGTCCTGTGAGTAAGGCTGTTGATATGTTTGGCCTACCATAGGACATTATGGCCACTCATGTGTTGCGATGCGCCTACAAGTCAGTGATTTGCACAGCCAGCTCATCCCAAAACGCCCAAAGTTGTTGTTGAGCACTGTGTCACTTCGACACGAGGCCTTCATTCTGGAGTACATGTTTTTGCGTAAGCACTGCAATCCTGACATCAGTAGAGTACCCTGTGAAAAGGAGATCGTCTGTGCCTGGTGGATTGCTCTGGTCAGCGCCATACACCCACCTAGCTTGGAATAGTTGGATGGACATGTTGTCCAAGATCTTAACACTTTTTTTGCAGATTCTTAAAAACTGGGGAGAGTGGTGTTGGTACCCCTGTCCGCGCATGTTTTTTAGACTCTGAGAGGTAGCGCACAGTTTACTCCCGTTGCCTGCCTCCACACTCAGCCACGTGAGACACATGATGCAACCCATTGATGATTAATGCTGCTGTGCGGCAGTGGAAGCGGCCAAGTCTTTACAGGGTCAGGACGGCTTTGACAGTGAACGAGAGATCTTGCCTGACGGCAGTACCTGCTCTTCTTGGTTGTTCAAACGGTTTGGGGTTAGCAAAAGTAGTTGTAGACAGTGATGTCAGCTGCAGGAACTGTCGGACAAACTTGTGCACCTCCTGCGAGGATTATTGTAGTTGTACGTGGGCCATGGATTCTCATAGAACACCGTTAGGTCCTAAACAGTACTTCGAAGCGTTATGCCGTTCGCTGGATTACCCTGGGGCTCCAACTACCCCTCAATTAAGAAGACCCCAACCCTCCAATCAGGACCCCAGTTTAGTTACCTACGTCCCATTACTACTACCACTGCCACACATTGCTAAAATTCTGGAAGGCGAACTAGCTCTCAACCCAATGCCCCAAGAACCAATAATGTCCCCACACTTATGTAATATCAGAATAGTATACCCCCCCAAACCCCATTTCAAATGATTTACGTCCCTACATTCATGGATTCCGATTCGCCCTAGTCATCATTCAGTAGCTTGAATTAGGGGGGAATCTGCGGGTGGGGTGTAGCAGCGGCGGGGGCAAACCCTAAACCCCAAACCTTAAACTTCAAACCCTAACCCCCAAACCCTAAACTTCAAACCCTAAACCCCAAACCCTAAACCCCAAACCCTAAACCCCAAACCCTAATCTCCAAACCCTATAAACGCTTCGCCAAGGCCAGCTCCGACACGCTTCTGTTCACCGGCGGCGCAGTCTGTGATGTCGTTGCAAGCTTCATCTGTCTGCGCTGGTTGATTTGAGGACTCTGTGTTTTTTTTGTGAGTGTATAGTGTCCTTCGGAATATGAGTGGGTGTATTTACGGGGGAGTCCATTTGGGCAGACCATCAATGAAGCCACAGACTCGCGTGAAGATACGCTGTCAGGCTTTCCCCTTTCAGACTGATTTGACATTCAGTATTCTTGCCAGGTAATTGAGGGCACCATTTTTCAGTATGTCTAGGTATATGGTAGTTTCCCAAGATAGGGGACCCCCATATAGACCTTGACTGTAACACATTGGGGTTGCAGTTAGACTTGCAACCTGGTCCATGGCTCCTAAACCCTAATCCTTAAACCCTACAAGATTGCAAGGAACTCTGCGGTTAGCATAACTTTGAGCTTTGGCGGTTTGCAACCATGTGTTTAGGGCTTAGGGTTTAGGGCATCCCCCTTTCGGGAGCTGGTGCGAATGGAACAGGGGCATGATACTTTTGAACAAGGGGCCCACTGTACATGGAATAATGTCTTGATAGCAAACTTAGAATTTAAACCCTAAATCCTAGACCCATTTTGGTTTCAGATACAGTGCACGCCAATGCAGATCGAATCCTTTGGCTTTCAAAGAGTTAGTTACGGAGGTTTGCCTAAATTAGAGGTACCCTTTTGTGGGTTTATAGGCGTTACGTAGGGGTATGTAGGGATAGATAGATAGATAGATAGATAGATATATAGTGTTTAGGGTCTTGGGTCTTGGGTTTTCCTAAATCAGGGGTACCCAATAGCGGGTCCCTTTGATAAGGATTATCGTATTTTGGCAGAAGGTACACAAACCCGAATCAAGTAGGGTACTTGGAGGGTCCAGGCCCAAAAGCCTTTATGCTGTGCACCCTGAAGTCTTGAATTGTTCGTTCCTGTTCATCAATTTACTTGTTTCTGACAAGACTGCAAACCCTAAACCCAAGAATCTTCGTACCGTTGAGTTTAGGAACACCTAAACCCCAAGAGTAGGTAGAACAGTGTCCCAGAACCCTTAAAACAGCCCAGAAGGCCATGATTCTACATGAGCTTTAGTCTACCATTTCTTAAAGGGGTTATATAGGACTACTATAGGGGTTATGAAGGGGGATACTAGGAGTTTAGACAGCGGCTCACACACATTTGGGGTTTAGGTAGGGCTTACAGACTCGGGGTTGCACCGGGAGCGCAGTGTACAGAAATTGCATCCGCTCTGCTTTCGCCCGCTCATGCGGTTCGTGCCGTGGCAACACACGGGCCGCGCTCAATACATGACCACACATGGGAGTTTCTCAGTACAAGCCCTGAACAAGTCTAGCGGAGACACCTAGAAATCAATGAAAATTCAAAAGCAGCGGTGATTCCGAGGGCCCGTATTTTGAGAAACGCCCACAGGGGTCCTTCTCAAGATGAAGGTTCCTTTTGACTATACTCCTCAGGGGTTTATGCTATAAGGGTCTAGAGTTTAGGGTTTCAGGGTTCCGCCTGTAGGGTGCACTCGTGAAGATGATCAGAACTCAATTGGGACCCGGAGTTTTTTGATGTACCCACAGAGAGCCGGGAGAAGCACCAAAACAGCAACTCGCGTCACAAGCTGTTGAAACTCAAAGTTTAGTTCTTGACGGCGTTGACTTTGTGGTGGGCCCTGGGATTGCTAAGGGGTAACGGAACCTACTTATCAAGGGTTGCAATACGGTTACTACAAGGTCATTGAGGGACATATTTGGTATCTTGGCTTGGACTGAGTGGAATGGTGGTTGAGACTGGACGGCACGTTTCCAGAAGCCCTCTCACAAGCGAAGGAGCATGAACACACAGATGCTGTTGGGGTGCTTCTAGGCTGTCAGCAGAAGGGCTCCTGGTCACTTCCCACATCCAGGTATACTTTAGGTGGACCCCCC
>CAJNIZ010047449.1:37643-47718 GCA_905231905.1 Symbiodinium pilosum | reverse complement strand
ACTATTACAGGGTGGGGGGCTCCTCCTAAGGTAGACTCTTATGGCATGGATGACAAATGGCAAGGGGCCCTGACGTTGCAAACAGTATGTCCAGTAGCTGACATATGCTGGCGCCTGCAAGAAATCTTGAGCGGTTTGATTCCTCCCCAGACTAGAAGTGCAACTGTTCGCCAGTACCTGGTAACACCCCCATCCTTGTTTGTAACAAACCCCATGCCATAGGCTCCACACAGAGATAGTGGCACAAAAGGTGGCCCTAGGAGCATTTCCGCTAAGCCCTAAACCCAACGTTTCAGGGACGAAGCCAGCAGGGTTTAGGATGCCGGGCCATCTCAAATGAGGGTGCCAACGCTGTGACTCCTATTTCCTTCGCTTAGGTTCTAGTATGGTATAACCCTGAGGAAGTATTACAAACCATGTTGTTATTCTAGGTCGCGGGGATTACAGGTGGTATGCCCAAAGATAAAAGAAATGTTTGATTACCCTTTCCCAGCAGTTCCAGCTATGACAACCCACATGCTTATGCACGGCCATACGGAAACATCTAAGACCGTACTATGGGTAATCATCCTAACTGTGTTCATTTCATTGTCTGTCTTCCTTTCCATTGACGCAAGAGGAAGCCTTCTGCAAGAGTGCCATAGCCTTTGTACTTTAGGAACCCCCAACCGTACCCCAAATTTGGGGAAACCTCGCCATAAAGCTTTCAATTTGCCAGCCCTTTGGATAACCTTTGATCTCTACTAGGGCTCAGGTTTGGGGTGTAGGGTCTACAGGGTATTACCCAAAAGAAAGGAGAATCAACTGGGAAAGGCACTGGAACAGGAAATGGAACACAAAATGGGTTTGGGGTTACGGGCTACCTGGACCCCCGGGCCTCAAAGGTATGTATGTTACTTGTCCGTCCTAAACCCTAAACCTGGACCATTGTTTCACCTACTTTTGCGATCCAGGTAGCTAATCGAAGCCAATACAAACCAAACTAGCCCCAGTCACTGGACACCTGAATAGAAAATCTGAGGGTTCAGGGATAGAGTTTATAGGGTTTGGGGGGTTGGGGTTCAGGCTTTAGGGTTTTTGGATCTACACTGTAAAAATCTTTTTCACTCCTGCGAGCACGCATAAAATCTCGTCCATCCACGCGAAACCTCACTTGACCCCCCTTCACAAAATCGAATCCTATGAAATTCTGAACGTTATTAGTACAAGAGCACTAAGGTCTGAAACTTATGCCCTTATAGAGCCTGAAGCATTACACGACTCCATGAAGACCTAAGCCCATTCTTTGAAGGTTGCTTGCAAGCAATGGAAGACTGGCTCCGCATACTTGTCCTGATATCATTCCCAACATGATCGAAGTTCTCATCTTCTTTCATTCCCCGTATATTGATTTAATATGAGCTATAATCTAAACTCCTCAAAAGGAGTTATATAGGGGAAGACATAGCGCATTGCTATCGGGGACATTAAGGGGATACTAGGCGTCTAGACAGTAGCTCATGTAGTGCTTTCCATATTCTTTACCAAAATAGCTTACATAACTCAATGTGAACTCGGGGGTTCTGAGGGTACTGCCCAGTAAGGGAAACCTCTGAGGCTACCTGAGAGCCTGCCCCTGGCCTACCAGGTTCCGAAATTGCGAGGCTGGGTTTTAACCGTGAGGGTGGAAGGTTTAGGGTTTAGGGCTTAGGGTTTAGGGTGTAGGGTTTGGGGTTTAGGGTTTAGGGTTTAGGGCTTCGGGTCAGTGAGCCAATGCCCCAGGCATGTCTCCGTCAAGGCTTGCAGGAATGTTGTGTTGAGTACTCGCAAGCTAGAATGCTGCATGAACTTAGGCTCCAAGACCCTAAAAGGAGTTGGCTTGCATCTGCATCATTAGCACCCTAAGAACCTAAGCCTTAAACCCTTAACCCCTAAACCTTAAACCCTATTGTAGGGTTTTATAGGATGTAGGGCTCATGAGGCTTCACGGCGTGCCTGGCTGATGGGGCCCCACGCCCTAAACCCTAAGCGTTAGGACGTCTTAGCCAGCACAGGGAGAGACAAGATACAGAGCGGGGCCTCCAATTAAACAACTGGGCTTCCTGGCCCCCTGGGTTTAGGGTTCAGGGCTTAGGGTTGCTGTTGAGGCACTTAAACTAAGTTACCATATTATGGGTATATGAGCTATATACAGTCTAAAATCCTTAAAGGGGTTATATAGGGGAGTACTATAGGGGAGTATTATAGGGGTTATTAATGGGGATCCTAGCAGTTTAGACTGTAGCTCATATTCTGGGTATATGGTAATTCACAGGGTTTCCTTATTATACTAAGTTACTCTAGGTTCCTTAACGGCAACCCAGTCAAGGGTGTATATGGCCTAGTGGCAATCTTAGGCTTGCCAAGGGACCATGAAAGGTGGGCACGGGGGTCCCTTTTGCAGTTAAGTCTAGTCGTTAGATTATTCCTTATTGGGAGCCCTCGTCCATAAATCTATTATAGCTGATATGAGCATGGTGCTGAACGCACCCCACTTTGAGGTTCATGGCGAACAGTCGACTCCATGTGAAATCCTCCTGATTAAACCCCCCCCCAAAAAATAGTACAATTACATGTTTGGGGGAGCATGTATTATTGTGGGGGGTGGCAGGGATTCATCACCATATAAACTCGAGGATTACCAGCTCTTTTCGTTCATGATTTCTTGCACCCACAGCTCGCTGTTCTGGTAGCAGAGTCCATAGTTGTAACCAATTACCTTTAGTTTTTTTTTGTTTTTTGGAGGGGTGGAGGGGGGAGGGGGGGGGCGTTGAGGTGGGTACTTCACATGTACATCTGGAGCAGGACATGAGAATCGAGTTGTAACTCCCGAGTTAAGCTATCCAGTACTGGTATGGCTATCGTTATTGTTGCTATTGCCCTTCCCACTGTTACCAGTACGGCCCTGGGCCTTAAACCCTGAAATTATTGGCTGGTACTGGTTTTATTGTTGTTGCTATTGCCCACGAACGTGCAACGTAGACCAAAGTAGACTGAAGCTAGGAGAGCGGGGGCGCCTCGTGATCGGTGTTGATGAGGCACGCATGCTTGTTTGGTTGTTGGCTGGTTTCATACGCTTCACAGTCCAGGTTCAGAGTTCAGGTCTCGAGGTTTGCGAGGGGTGTTTAGGGTTTCAGGGTTGTAAGGCTAGGACCAGGCGGGTATATGGAGATCTTATGATAGCATACCCAAAGCCATATCCTAAACTTTAGCCAAAGGACTGGTGCACTTCAGAAGAACCCTAAACCCTGAATGGTAGTTTCCCAATGTGTAAACTCAGTAGAATGTTCATTTTCCAATACAACTACCGACCTACGGGTCGACTAGGCAAAGGCAGTCAGGTGTTGAGTGGTGAGGATCTGCGTTCCCAGACTTGAGGTCCGGTGTCTCATGTAGAATAGGGTTTAGGGTCGAGGGTCTCAGGGTTTAGGGTTGAGGGTTTAGGGTTGAGGGTTTAGGGAAGGGGCTTACCGAAACCCCAAGTGTATGTAGAATCAAAGCCTTTTGGGCTGTTTTGAGGGGGGTTTGGGCCATTAGTCTACCTACTTTGGTGTTTAGGTAGGGTTTAGGACATTCTCCCACTGCAGGCGATGTAAAGACAGACATCAAAGCAATGTTAGCAGAAATCCGGAACACTCATGTACGGCCCTCTTTGATCTTTATCGTCCCAAATATAACCCCTATAACCCCTAGTATAACCCTATCATATAGTAGTTTCCATTTTCTTTACAATTATTCCTACATACCACCAATATTCCCCTGGAAAGTGAGAAGATTAAAGATGCGGTCCCCCTGTAGCGTCCCATTGTTCTGAGGCTTGAATACACAGACCTCTGGGAGGATCTAAACATTAGATCCCCTATATAGACCCATTACACCTTAATATGATCCTTATATAAATCAGGGGATCTACTTTTTTGATGTCTTGGGGTTCTGGGTATGGGTCACGGCTGAAAAGTAGAACGTTTAGCTTTTTATCATTCCAGAGGCCCACAAGGAACGTAGAGTGTTAATTTTGATCGTATATACCCCAATGCGGAATCAGAAACATGCCTTAAACCTTGTCCAGGAATAAAAGTTCAGGATTCAAGCCAGAGGCCCCCAAACCCAAAACCTCGACCCTGGGCCTTTCGGCTTTTTAAGGTTTAGGGTTGACGCAGGCCCCAACACCCTCAAATGCCTTTGCAAATGGCATTGGTATGAGTGTTAGTACTAGTAATAGCGTAAGCATCAGTATTACCATGAAAGTATTGCCATTTAGGGCCTTAGGTTTGCAGCCGTATTTGCACTAGTGCTCGTATTCAATATCAGAATGCTCGTGTTTTGGCAGGTCATGAGCACTAAAACTTTTGTATCGATGCCATTATGGCCTTCTCCGGTGTTTCGTGACATAGCTAGCAAATTTGCCCAGCACAACCCCTGACATCCAAAACAAATGGACCTAATATCAAATGCCTAAACCCCAAACACGAAACCCCTATGCCTACAATTCGCACCCGAAACCCTAAGGCTGAAACCAAGCCCTAAAGCGCCAAATTCTTATGCCGCTCTTCAAGACGGTCCGTCCAGCATTTCCACCCAACCCTTCGGTCCATACAACTACAGGCTTGGGGTAATGGAAAAGAAAATGGAAACTACTACTGTATTTTATAGTAGACTGTAGTATATTAGAGTATCTTTTTATATTTTTATAGTATATCATAGTATATTGTATGTACAACGTACAAGCGTGAACAGCGAGGAAAAATCTCATGCGTATTTGGGGCACCATGTGCCGTTTGTACGCTAGCCCACTTCTAACCCTACATCATAAGCCCACCTTCCATGCATGTTTCACTTATTGAGTCTCCGTGATGTAAACGTGAGGATATCCAGCAACTAATCCTCAAACATCCTGAAGCCCCGAAACCCTGACTAAACGCTAAACCCCCCAAACATTATCTCCTGCATCCTGAAACCCAAACCCCAAAACCCTATATCCTAAACCCCCAAACCCTATATCCTAAACCCCAAAACCCTACATCCTAAACCCTACCTAGACCCCAAAAGTAGTATGTAGAATACTGGCCCAAAACCTCTTAACACAGCCCAAAACGCTACTATTCTACATTCCTTTCGGGGCCTAACATCCTAAACCTTAGACCCTAAACCCTAGACCCTAAAGCGACCCCCACCAGGCTGGCCGGGGCCCCTGGGCGGGGCCTGTGGTGGCCGCTGCTGTCGCCGTAGGGGTGGCAGTTCGCCTCTCTGGCGCCCCTTGAGCCGCAGAAAAATTGGGCATTCCATTTAGAAAGACTGCTTACAAAAATACCTGGTCCCTCCAATGTAGTTCCTTTTTGGGTTCTGTAGGCTGTTTGGTTAGGATTCTCATTAGGACTACCAAAAAGGTACCACATTGGAGGGTTTAGGTAAAGCAGCCTAAACCCTAAAAGGGTTTAGGCTTGAAAGGGTTTAGGTCTCAAGGCTTCAGGGCTTAGGTTTTTTAGGGCTTTGGGTTTGAGTTAACGTTTAGTGTTGGGACCTATAATTGATATATGGCTCTAGGGGTCCAAATGGGCCAACGTAGGGAAGATGTGTCATTAGACCGTACGGCTTTTCAAGCAGCTGCTTTTTAGCAGATTTGGATGCCAAGGGTTAGGGTGTAGGCTACAGTAGGGTGTTTAGGCTTTCAGGTTTGGGGTTGGAGGTAATGGTGTTTACGGTTTAAGGGTTTGTTGTGAGTTTGGTTTTTGAAGCTTTGGGTTAGAATTTAGGGAAGTTATCTTGTCATTTGTCAAAGTTAGCCTCACAATTTCTAGAGTCGCAGTTTCAACTGCCCTTGCGGAAGTCTTCCTAAACCCTGAACCTTTAACTCTAAATCCTGCCCGCATCCGACGAGTCTTGGTTTCAAGGTTTTCTTCAGTTGTTTGCGGCCTCATCTGTTGATCCAAGCACGAGCAGTTTGGGTCCATCCCCTCAGACGACCACACCATCAAGAGCCCAATGCCCCAAGTGACAGCTCTAAAGCTTGAGCCCTCACGCCTACCCTCAAGCACCAAGCCCTAAACTCTAAACCCCCCTTAACCTCAAAACCCTATTTATGCTGTTGACACGTTGAGTGAGAGTTATTGCTAAGGTGACAGATTCCAAGCGTCTGAGCGAGGCCTGTTCCCAAAACATGTAAAGGATAAGGGGTACCTACACTAACAACATTACTTATTGGTGGTTAGTAGGGAATAGGGGTTATAGTATCTAGGGATTGTATAGGAATTATATACCCTTATTCCCTACTCACCACCAGTGAGATTAGTGCGAGGCAAGGGTCAGTTATAGCGGACTTAGGGCCCAACCTTTTCACTTAGGGTTTAGGGTTCAGGGTTAGGGTGGATACTAGGATGCGAAGGCCAGGGCCAAGAGTTGCAGTTTAGTTCAGTCCGGGGGCCTCAAGATTCCTGCCGCATGTATCAACGACCCCTGAACTTTACCAAATCCGATATCTAATAGTAGTTTTGATCATAAATGGAAGCTCAAGAAGAAGCATGGTAATTAGAACGAAGTAACCCAACTACAAGTAATAGCTGTTGTTGTGATTTTATACAGCACCTTCCGTGAAGGCTGAGAGGAGGGGTCTGTTCGTGGAACCTTATGCATTTTCTAGGTTGTTGGGTCTATTTCTTGTCAAAAAACAGCAGTTGCAAGTAGCCTGCGTGTGCTTTTCTCAGCCTATAGCTTCCCTCATCTAGACAGAAATACACAAATATCGCACGTATGCATGGTATATATATATATGTATATGATTATATGTATTTCTATGTAGAAGCCTTGTTGCGGGGACCACTGAAGCACGAACAACGTTTGCCCACGTCTTTGATTGAGAGCCTCCCATCCTAGGAACCCATAGACCCCGTATCTCCGTGTAATCTTCTATGTCCCTATCTCGAAAAGCCCCCCTTCCCTTTGGAAGAAACTGTTACGAGAAGCCCTAGTTGAACACCTCGAACCCCAAACCCTAAAACCCTCAACCCTATTGTTGGCACATTCGCCAGGCGCAGCGAGAAATTGTTTACAAGGAGATCGTAAGCAACCCGGACATACGTGGAGGCCTCAGCGGTTGAGGGCTTAGGGTTTAGAGTAGGACAGCGGCCTTAGATTACGTACAAGCAGCCTAAATGTGAAAGTCATTTTCCCTATTTCTACTTGCTAATATCCCTTATCTGATGCTCTTCTGCCGGGCTCAGGAAAGACAATTCTCAGTATTCAGGCCTGCGTAGTAGCCCTGTGCCTCAATCCGAGTGTTGACGACCAGAGTAAGGTAAGCGTTTCGAGTTGAAAGGGAACGCAGTCTGCTGCAGCAATGCCAATTGTCCTTGCCAACTGGCATGCTGTTTGCAACCGGGCAGGCGAAAAACGTCCGAGAATACACATAAGACCCTGTGGCTCCATGTGGCTCTTTGGGGCCCAGCTCAGGCACGATTTGTAAACGTAGCGCTCCAGGGAAGTCGCATACCAAGCCCTAAACCCTAAACCCTACATACTATAGTAGTTTCCATTTTTTACATTATCCCTATATAATCCCTATAGACCCCTAATTTATAGTCCCCATATACCCCTATATATCCCCCTATAGCTCCTTTAAACCTACAATATTCCCTACCCTGGGAACCCTTCTATGGACATTATTTAGGTTTCTGAAAGGTATCTAGGTTTCTGAAGAAACAGGAAAGAAATATCCAAGTTAGGATATCCTAACCCATTGCCCAATACCTTGGCATCCCAAATCATCCTCAGCAAGTGCCATCCCTGCTGTATGAGGCCAATCGCTGACGCTGCTTTGGATTCCAGAAGCTCAGAAGGGCTGAGTATCTTAGGGTTCATAGTATACTTATATCCCGGAAAATCCATTAGATGTTAGAAATCCAGGGCAACAAGAAAGCATTGTATGCTGACAGCACATTGTTGATATTTCCCACATCAAGATTTAAACTTAATGTAGCTGTATCCCCAATGGCTTGGCCTATGATGGCTTCGCTTATGATGGCTTCGCAAGAATGGTGATGCTGGCTCGCTTTTTCGTTGCTCTTGCCAGGGATGCTTGCGCACAGCATCAGCACAACATCAGCAATCGCCGCAGCCTTCAAGGTTTAAAATCAGTTTGAGGATTAGCTCCAGCTTTGTTAGGGCTTTAGGCATGCCTGCTACTGAGAGCTCGCAGGCTTCATGGTGGGAGGGCTTGTCTCTGGAGTGGGACAACTGCCCTGCTATTCGCGATGAGGTTCGTGCTGGGGAGAGGCTCCTAAGGCCCCATCCCTGCTTGAATCAGGAGGATGGCGTTGTGATACGGTCGGTTCATAATTGCCGCTTCAACAAGAAGGTGCTGCTGCCGGCTTTGAAGCGCTGGGGTGACCAAGAGGCTTCTGCAACCCCTTCTGTAGACTACCTGTATGCAGAGGTAGAAAAACTCTACAATGCAAATCAAGCGAACTGAATGGACCGTTGCGGAGAAGCATGCGGACGCATGGGCTTTGCGGAGACTTATGGGGTTGGTAAAGGCACAAGTGACCAAGATCAAACCTCCAACAGAATCTTGGCTATACTTGTTTTATCATATCAAGCCTATCAAAAACATTTCAAAATTCAGGGGCTCCCATGGGCGTGGTGTCAACTAAGGACCCCGACTTCGTCGAGCTTTTATCAGCGTTGGGCTTTGAGCTTTGCAGTCCGGATGATCCTGAGGCCGGATGTGGCGGGATGCAGCTACGTAAAATTTATCCCAATAAGTAAGCTACCTCCCTCTGCTGGCAGGCCTTGTCGGGCAAATCCGAAGGTGGCCCTGCCCCCGCTGCCGACGGCCCAGCACCTTCAGAAGGGGAAGAGGAAACTGAGGAAGATCATGATGAAGATGAGGATGAGGGTGAGGAGGAGGAGGATTGGGATGGGGATGAGGCAGGAGATGGTGGTTTGGATGGTGTCCTGGTTGAGGCGAGGGTTTCCAGTGAGCCGAATGGAATGGAGGTCCCTGCTCTTCCCATTCCCTCAACAACTGACCCTGTCTCGATAATTGACTCTGATGATGAGTGCCCGGGACCGAAGCCAAACTCTGACGAAATCCCGAAGAATCCCCAGCCCAGGCCAATTGCAACCCCGCAGAACAAACCACTCCTCACGTCAAGCAGCCTTTCCTACGAATCCTTGGGAACTTGCCCATCACTTTGTGAGCGCATGAATGACTTGTCGCTTGCAGGGAGCCACGAGGACTGGCATGCTACCAGAGTCTACTACTAAATTTCTTTTGAGATATTTGAAGTACCTGGCATCCCCACATTTAAAACCCTTCATCATCCCCTAATACCTCTGGATGACAATGAGCTCTCATTTCCTGCGTTGGAAGGACACTTCTGCAGTACTTGAGGATGCAGAGAGGCAAGCCCAGATAGCTGCTGCAACGCATCGTCTTGAGCTGATACAGAAGCTGTTGGGGGGCTTGCCTTCGAGCCCTAGATCACCTATGATGTCCATTTTCTTGCAGTTCATGGGTCATGCCCTCCTAGATTACCTATCCCCATTGTCTAAGGAATGCCAATGACCCTCACAATGCGGACACTCAGATTATCATCGGTGAGGAGGATGTTGAGCCTAAACCATCCAGCTGACAACTCTAGACCTCACGCCCCAGTAGCTGATTTGGACCCAACCCTGCCAGCCACTGAGAATCCAAGGCCTGATGCCTGGCTTGCTGAGGTGGCCCAGTTGCCAGCCCCACCACCACAGCCCAAGGCTACGGTAGCTGAGGTGGCCCAGGAGCCAGCCCCAGCTGCCCTGCCAGCGACCAGCGAGGAGCGCACGGAGCCACGCCTTTCTGAGGGGGATATGTCTCTGGGAGTGGGAGTTTCTTGCCTGGGTTCCATTCCCATGTTCTTCCTTCGTACTTACGGTTCATCGTGAGTTTGGACCTGAGGCCCTTCCAAGTCTGCCGGACCCTATGAACCTCACCCGTCGACAGCAACATGGCATTGTCAAAGACAGGAAGAAAGGAATCATCTTTATGTGATGTTGAGTCATTTCAAAAGTGATGTTCTTT
>CAJNIZ010047449.1:19654-37543 GCA_905231905.1 Symbiodinium pilosum | reverse complement strand
AGTACTGATGATGCCTGGGGCCTAGGGAGTGGGAAAGTGGGCGGTCTAGGCTCCAGGCTTGGCTAGGACCCTGTTGTCAGGGGCTAGGACCCTGTTGTCAGGGGCCTAGCCAAAAGCAAAGAGTAACTGGGGCCTGGCGAGTGGGTAAGTGGGCGGGCCAGAACCCAGTAGGTAATCATCATCCCATCCTGTTTTTTTAGGTTTTGGGGTCTAGGATTTGGGTTTGAAATGTAGGATTGCAATACTAACAATAAAGGATACTAACAATAAAGTTTGAAAGTTGATGGTTAATAATTAGTATTTAGGATTTGGGCTTTAGGCTTTGAGAATTTTTGGCTCAATGAATCCACAAAAAAGAACATCACTTTTGAAATGACTCAACATCACTTTTATAAGATGATTCCTTAAGACAGAGAATGCAGTTAAGAAGGCGGCGGCCACAAGTGTTTCTAGGCCACATATACATTCAGGCTGTAGCTAGACTGTATGTGTTCCGAAGCCTGTTCGAATGTAGTTTTGGCTAGCTTATTATTGCGTGATGTGACTTGTTCTGTATTCTTCTGGTCCAATAAGGAGGTTGGTGTTCGGAAGAAGAAGACCAAGAAGAGTTGCCGGCACAAGCATTTGCGAAGGAAGGCCACGTTGAGGCCTGCGAAAAGTGTTAAGAAGATATGCAAGCCCCGCATTGCGCCCATCCCTGAGGAGCCCAAAGACTCAGCCCCATGTAGTGCCGAGAACTCCCCAACCGAAAGTGGAGCAGCTAATGATGTGGCCGAGCGGCCTGCGAAGTGGGTCCGCGTCACGGCATCTACCAACGGTCCTGAGGATCCGGAGGTTGTGCGCTATTTGCTGAACCTGCTGTGGTCCTTTGCAGGCTGCGATTACGAGCCCAACTTGGGTTTGCATGAGCAGCGCTACTCGAGCTTCAGGTTGAATATCTACTGGACACGAGACCATGTGGGGATTCATGACAAGCTCAAGAAAAAGGATGTGGTCAGCTTTACATCGGAAACCGCGACCATTTCCACACACCTTGCTCTTGCGAACATGGTTGCACGATCCTGAGAAATCAGCAGATTATTCATTCTTGTGCTGCTGTTGCCATAGTTCTAGCGTTCCTGCACTCAATCCTGTCAAGTAAGGCAACGAAGCTGGATGCTGACCCAAACTTTTTGGGAAAAGACGAGGGCAAGACATATGTCCGAGTTCTGAAGACTTCCATGCACTCTGCTTACCGGAAGTTTGTTAATGAGGAGTTGCCTGATGACTACAACTGAGTCATAGGATGCGCAAGCTGAAGTACAATCACCCTATAACGTCGTACCCTCAAGATATGCATGAGGACAGCGCGGGCATCCTGCGTCTCTGCAAGTCATGCATTCTTGTTTGGAAACCTTTTGTGGTGTGTGCTGATACACACACACACAGAGAAATCCAAAACATGAGTTTCAGGCCACATGGCTGCGCGGTGCAGGCGTAATGAAATTATGCTGCCTAGTCGTGCGATCATCGCAGAAGCTTGGGGAAAAATTGGCTTGCTCACCGTGTGCCGGGAAGGATCTGCTTTGTATTTCCGACTGGGGCCAGGTCGTGACTCTACTGAGCGTGCAAGCACTCTCTTGCCAGGTGGTACGTGTTTCCCGGCAGCTCCTTCGCGGTCGCTGCCTCGCCGCGCGCCGGGGAGGCTTGCAGAATCGTGGTCTTCCTGACTTGTTTTTCGTGCGGTGTGAGCTTACACGGTTCCGGAGGATTAAGCGTGCGAAGTTCTCAGCAGCTGCACATGTAACCAATCCGGAGAGTTTGTATTCTAGCTCAAGCTGGGTTGGTGGGGCTTTTCAACGAGTCTGACCAGGACATGTGGGATCACGACAGTACATGATGATCTGATGGTGTTCCTTATCTCTATATAGGGGGGCTTGCGCAGCCAAACATCGTACCGAGATTGTGACACAAATCTAAACAACTGCTCTCGCATTTTGCTCCTGTCATTGAAGCCCTTCTCTGACCCAGACCCTGAAGGACAGATGGAGACTGAAGGGACCAACCTTACCTCGGCCAAGGCCAGCATACTCGTGAAGAGGCTGCAAGCGCTTGGGGCTCCAAAGGCACCTTGACCTGTCCAAGTGGAAGCCTCAATTTCACCAAAGCCTCAAAACAACATTTAATTCATCAGTGTGGCTTTCTTGGTGCGCACGGGTTGGTGCTGGTGGCTGCGAGTTTGTGTTTTTTTCTTGCAGTTTCTGTATGCAAACTTTTCAGAGTGTAGATGTGCTCACGATTTGGGGGTTTGGGCTGATATGGGCCTGAGAGAAATTGTACCCATCTATACTTCTGAACTGGCCTACTACGTTTTTCTTTTGCACTCTTCACAACCTAGAGCTCCAGCCCTGCAAAATATTTCTGGCCACGTCTCTGAAGGCCTTTATCATGGTGGTCCTCCTGGTTGGCTTCACCCACTTCAAGAAATTGCCAGACAAGGCGCGATCCAGAAGTGCAAAGGGACCGATCTTCCATAGTCCTAAGATCGCTAGGCGTGATGTGCAATCAGGCGTATCGATGCGTTGAGTTATTTGCCGGCGTCGGCAACATCTCGAGGATGATGCGTTTTGCTAACGTTGCAACTGCAAGCCACGACATAGCCTACGGCAAGAAACATTTTCAGCACAAAGAAATGAGTCCAATGGATCTGTGTACCCCAGCAGGCTTTGCGTCCCCAGGCTTCAAGTGCACCTGTCGTCTGGTTTCTGGGATTTTGCAATGCACCTACTTGTACTCTGTTCAGCTAAGGCTCTGCGTTTGGTTGATATTGTCTGCTGCTGAAGATGACTTCCTGCTGGTTCTGGCGGTGGTCTGCACAAGCTTCTGTGCAATAAACAAAGGATCGAACCGGCGTGATGCCCTTGTCCCATATGGAGATCAGGCGAAAAATTATGTTGCCCAAGGTAACCTTTTGCTAGAGAGGTCACTTGACTGAAGAGTCTGCTGCTACTAGAATGCTTAATTACCTCCTGCCATGTCAACCCCCTTGCCGGCGATCAAACTGAGGTGCATCTTATTGATAGTTCTTGGGACAGCTCGCGGAGCCTGCTTCTTTCTTGAGCAACCAAGCAACTCGGCTCTGCTTCATCATCCTCGTGTCGAATGGCTCCGCTTCAGATCCATGATTCGCGCAGCTCGCCTGAAGGAGCCAACTTAAAGATGTTCAGTGAAGCGCATATGGCTTCAGATAAGGGAGTACTTTGAACATTGCGAATCGGTTGTTGGGTATTAGGATGGATGTCAACTGCTAGCCTAGGCTTACCACATCCGATGGTGGATGAAGCATTGGGGGGCACCTTCGCCATAGCGTCAACTTGCCATCACAAACTCGGCTGTCATGAAAAAGCTTGACAAAGGCCGGCTCGTGAGAGATCAGTCTGAGGGGCCCAGCAAGAATGCAAAGAAGTACATAGATCGAGCTGGCAAACAACGCTACACGGGGACCCGCCTTCTGAAGGGTACGCAGTGTGCTACTCAGTCCATAATCTCCTCTCCTAGTATCAAAAACCCTTAGCCCCCCAGTATTATACATGGCCAATTAATATATTTGGATGATATTTGCTCTAGTGTTATAAGTCAATTTGGTGACCCCAGACCCAGATGCATTCAAAATAACCTCAAATCTTACCAAATTGATTTCATTAGGGAAATTATAGGGAAGGAAAAAGGGTTTGATATTAGGGGAGGGGATTACATACTTGTCATGGCGAAGCTCTTCAGCTAATGTCATGATGATTATTGTACATTCTGAGGACGTACCCTGTGCCCTTTGCGGTTTGGATGGTGCGACTTCTTCCTGAACTTTTGGGGGCGTCTGAGGGCAAGCCTGTTGTGCAGTCTGAAGTACCAGATGGACCGACGTGCTTCCAGGAGATGCCGTGGGATATGGCAACAGGATCGTGGTCTGATCTGGCGGATCTTTATCCTGTTCTTGTGTGCTTGAGAGGGAATGTAAATCTTCAGCTGCCCGAGCCGTGGAGAGCCGTTTTCCCAACGCGGCTTTGATCCGCTTGTAATTAAAGGTTCTGGCTGGGTGTCCCCGGGGAAGCCTCGCTGAAAACCCTTCTAAATGCATAGGATCGGGCTGCCTATAGGACTTTGAGAGTGCAGTTGAGCCTGCGGAGTCTTTCCAAGGACCTACGGCCAGACGATTGCATGACCTGAGGCCCACCCCACTGTATCCAAAAAAAGTGGCCCAAACCCAAAAAAAGCCATAACCTGCGAAACCCGAAAAAAAGCAAAGCCGTAACGTACCCGGAAAACCCCGTGTTAAACCCAGAAAAGGGCGTGAAAAAAGCGTAACCGGTGCCCAAAAAAAGCCATGATAAACCCGAAGAAATCCATAACCACTCCAATGTTTCGTTGCTACTCCCCGCGGCGTTATAGTTCTTTCAGTGGTATAGATGCCACATATTTTCCATGGAACGTGCCTCAACTCTTCCATCACGGGCATGGAGCTGCGCGGCCCTGCACAAGGGGGCATCTTACATGGTAGGTCAGGCAGTGAAGGAGGAACCCGTCCAATCGCTGGAAAATCGTTTGTCTGGGATGAGTCGCGATGAGCTACTTCAGCAAGCTCGTGTGGCTCAATTAATTTATGGCCTGTCAACACATGGTGACCGAGCTGTATCTAAATTCTCTGTCAGGAAGCAACCCAAGCGATACGGATGTTGCAGGAGGAGGCGTGGCTCCATTGTTGGGTTGCTCACTCCACATGTATATGTAGAAGTTGCGTGTTCAAACTGCAAGGGTGCATTGCATGTGTGTGTGTGGACAAATCCATTCTAAGCTATATTCCCTCAATTGCTGCGATAAAGTCAAACCCTGTATCTCACCCAGGGATCTTCTATGGCACCTCCAGTGGAAGCTCCTCATGAGGAGGCGAGGCTTCTGCACACTAGCACGATATAACCATTATGCAATTCCGAACAACATTGTGAGGCCTTTCCGCGTCAACCAGAGGATGAGGCTACTTATCTTCAATTTATTCTCACACATTTTTCTAATCCTCATTCATCCACTTCCCTAATATCAATGAAGCCCCCGCCCTCATAAATAATACTGATATGGCCGTTCAGGCGGATGACAGGGACACTATGCTAAAGAATGCTCTGATGGAGAATGCACGATTAAAGGCGGCCTTGGAGGCCAAGGCGTACCAAGTGCCCTTGCCGTCAACCCCAAAGACTCCCCGCGCTCGCGCTAGCCCCCTGGAAAGTGCAAGCAGCTCCGACAAGGCCACGCCGGCCCCAAGCAGTGTGCCATCCCCATGCCCAAGCCAGCCGACCCCCAGTGTCAAGAGGGCAGTTGCGGACGTCAAGTCCGAGGCAGAGATTGCTGAGCAGTTGCGCCACGTGGACCAACACAAGTTGGTTGAGAGGTACGATCTGTCCGACAAGGACGGGTGGCAACACCTCGTATCTAGTCTGTGCAAGCTTGATGCCGCCCTCTTTCAAATTTTTCATCCTTGCTGCAGGAGCTGTCGTATCGTGCCGTCGACGCCCGCCTCAGACGGCTCTGTGAACGAAAGGTCAAGACTCGGAAGCTAGCCGTGCCCGAGTGGGTTCATGAAGAATGGAAGAATTTGGATCGCCGCGAGACATTGCACTTGTCTCTAGTTGAAGCCCTAAAGGCACATGGTACACAAGCTTCAGCTGAAGTCCGCAAGTTGGTGAAGGCAGGTCATACCCTAGCAACCCCCATGACAAATCAGAGTATCACCCTTGGCAGGCCAAGTTTATCCAGCGGGTCACCATCCGGGTGCGGGGGAAGGAAAAAATGATCAAGGGGCTGTGGTGCACGGAGGAGAAGATGAGAACAGAACTCAAGTACAGCAAGACACTTGCCTATATCATTATAGCCCAAGCTAGGCGCGCCCGCGTTTCTGCGTTCCCCATTGCATCTCAGGACCTTGATTGCCAAAATTGTGGCTTATTGTCGGAAGTTCCCTTTGAGTCTGGTCAGGCAACTATCGCTTATCCTGTGCAAGTGTTGTTTCTTGAATGTAGCGCTGCTCCTGAAGACCCTTCAAGTATGACGAGTCAATTTCAGAATACTTTGTGGAGACGGAAGAGACGGAAACCCTACGGGCCTCTGAGATGACGGAGGTGTCGCAGCACGAGCAGTTTGAGGCAGCTTTCCTGAGCGTAATTCTCATGTTTGTCTCAGTTATGAAGAGCAGTGTAACCTGGGATGGGTTAGGTTCGAGATCTGAGGAATTGAATATATATATATATATTTATGATGTGAGTAGTTGCTTGAGGGGAATGGAGGGGTTGGGTTTCCAAGGCAAATCATAGTGGGGCCTCAATTTAAACCTAAAGTCATGCTGAGATTGGAAGTAGCTTCAATCGTGGGATTCCAATATAGGTCCTCCTGGGGCACTATTGATATTCGAATTTTGAACACTTATAAGCTGGTGTTCTAAAGCCATCTTTCTCTATGAGGGGGTGGTGTAGCACAGAACACAATGCCAGGATTGCAAAGAGGGGAACGATGCCTTTGACGGTGCGAAGGCTGATTTTCAGACTATGCAGATGCGTGGCCCCGGTAAGCCTGATGCTGCAAAGCCTGCAAACCCTGCTGACGAGGCAATTCTATGTGCTCAACTAAACTCATCTTCTTAGACTCATGTTGTTTCGACCCTGTAGGCCATCGAGGACTGCAAGACTTTCATTACGGCCATTGGCAATAAGCAGTCTACTTTGGCATCCTGGCTATCCCAATTGGACGGTCCTTCCAGCGCAAACGTGGAGAAGATTCTTAGCTGATATCTATGGTCAAGCTTATTCCCTCTATGATTTTGGCTTGCGTCTCCCGAGGTTCAAGATAATGCTGGTGTCGACCAATGAGATTCTGGAGGAGTGTGCCGAAGATATGGCCCAACATTTGCAGGATGTGGAGAGCATGCCTAAAGGCGGCTCAGTGAGCCACACGCACCTTGAATGAATTACAAGGAACTCTTGATGATCCATGATATAGAGCCCCTCATTAAAGTGCCTGAAACCCAAGACGCAACCATTACTTCATGTCCTCAAAAAACCCCTACCTTAAGCTACGTTCCAAGGTTGCCAGGATTTCGGATGCCATTGCAGCGACGAAGTTGAAGGCTCGAGCGCCGCAGCTCGACAGCGCAGGATCTGGGCGTTTTGGGGATACCCTATTTAAAGCCCTTATAAGCCCTTAGGACCGAAACTCTTATAAATGTAGACTTCGGAAACTTGGGGTGAAGGTATTATAGGAATTTACATTTGTGCCAGAAAATTTCGGCGCTCAGGTGTGCCAAACTGGTGGCCAAAGAGAACTCCTTCAAGTCAGGGGCTTACATTTTCACTGCGATCCGAATGCTTTACCTTTCCAACTGTCAAGTTGTAAGGATCATCTTGGCTGAGTACAAGAAGGGTATCAAGGAGGGCCAGAGCCATGCTGAGGCTCCTAAAAAACAACCCGGCTGAAAAGCCACCGCGTGCGTCAGCCAAAGGTAAAGCCAAAGCTAAACCTACCAAGGTTAAACGCAAGGCTCGTGAAGAGCCAGCCCCGGAGGTTGAAGCCCCAAAAGCAAGTGCGAGGAAGAAGAGTAAGAAGTAGAGTTTCAGAAGCTACAATTGGTCAGGGACCAGTGTAGTGATAAGCCTACGCTGCAGCCTGAATTTTGGATGGTGCGGATTTCCACGATTTGACCGCGATCTGCATGCAGCTTAGAAAAGACGATCACATCATATCTCAGCAATCTTGATGAAGCATGGCCCTCCAGATTCTGAAAGAACACAACCCCTTGACAACCCCAATGCCAGGTCCCAAGCAGGTTGGTCGCGTGCTTGCTTCCCACATCGCCCAAGGAGCCAGAGCCTCAACCCGGAGGGGTTTAGGCTTGATAGGGTTATAGGGTTTATATTATAAGGGTTTAGAGTGTCTAGGGTTTACAAGGGTTTATAATAGTGTTTAGGGTAGGGTATTCTGATGCCCCAGGTGCCCTGCAGACGTGTTTTGGAAACAGCTCGGGCCGTGGCCCAACGAGATCGGGATCGGGGAGTTAAAACAAATGATCCTGTAGTGGAACGCTTGGCTAAAGCATCCCCGAGCCATTCTGCAACTAGTCTGCCCAGCAGGGTTTTCAAGTGAAATTTTCTGCTTGCATCATTTAATTTTAAAGCCCAAGAATCCTCATTTACGAAGTATAGCATGCACACCCAGCCCTCCAATCAACTCTCAAACTTGAATCCCGGAACCCTTGAATGTGACATCCCAGGCAAAAGAGTGCTATCGGCAAATGAAGAAGCACAAGCTGATGTTGGGGGTAGAAATCAGTCAAGCACAGATTGGCAATTTCGAAAAGTATGAGTACATCAAGCCTTCAAGCTGGATCCGGTATATGGATGAATTCCAACAGCTAAAGCGTATCTTCGGGACAAGGTGTTTGGAGGACATAGCGCCTGTTTTGGAAGTCTTTTGGCAGAGATTCGAAAAACAGTGCCCCGGCCACATGGTCTTTCAAAGAGCCCGTGAAGGTAAGCTCAGGCTTGAGCAAACGCTTCCATACTACTTGCATGCTGATGAAGGCCGAACATTAAAGAAGAAAGCGTTGTTTCTCATACAATTCCAGATGGCTTTTGGAAAAGGGGCTGGCAAGAAGAACAGCCAGCAAATCCTGGAGGCCCGCAGAGCAGAAGGCCGATTGCAGCCCAACATGAAGGGGCACACTTTCACAACGAGGTACTTGTGCGGCCTCATGCTTCGATCTGATTATGCCGACGACCCTGGAAACCTTGATCAGCTTATTAATCTGATTTGCGAAGACCTAGCAACTTTGGCCAATGATGGTATTATTGTGCAGGGTCGACAAATCTGGCTGGCTCCTCTTGGAAACAAGGGGGACTGGGATTATTTGGCGAAGGTTGGGCATTTCAATCGCTCATATCGGAATGCGCCGAAAGGCGCTACCTCACGCACTGCTGACAAACCCATGTGCCATTTATGCCTTGCTGGATCACCGGGGTATCCCTATGAAGACGTGTAGCCCAACTTAACAAAAAACATTTTTATATGGGGTTAAACAACAACAAAAAGAAAGACAACTATTTTCTCTGTTCTTTGATAGTTTGATTCCTGAACAAAGGTCAGAGGCTCCCGCCTTTTTGGAAACCATGCCCCCCCCCAACAATGCCATGGGCAGATGGTGATGAGGCGGCCTTTACTAGACTCCTGTTGCATGATGAGGGCAACAAACCTGGGTTCCATCGTGCGGATCTGTTCCATAATGTGCAGATGGGACAAGGAAAAGTCTTCTCTGCCTCCTCTTTAGTAACGTTGTTGCCTTTGGTTGACGGCAACTCTGTGGATGCAAAACTCAATTGTATCTTTGAGATGTACAAGGGGTACTGCAAAGAATCATGATTGCACCATTTGCCTTAAATCCCTATATACCATTTATTTTCTCCTTGTACCTAGTAATATCCTTTTTTCCTTTTTGTTTCGGGGTCTCCTTATGAAAGCTGAACAAGAGGAAAAAGGGTACCTTTATGAGTAATAAGGGATTACTGGGGAGCCTAGTGAAGTGCACTTCTCAGGAAATCCAGGTGTCGCCCTACATCCAAAAGATTACAAAGGATACCCTGAGAATCACAGGCCAATATGATCTGCCAGAGGCGCATTGGAGCCGCGGGGCAGTCACAACCGCCATGCTCGGCTTCATCCAATGGTTCTGTGAGAACAACCGGCCCTCTATTGATGGCTGTGAAGCCTATGAGCTGATTGCCCCTATGCTCATTCATTACACTATGTTGCCACTACGGCTTTGTTTAAAAAAAAGTTTGATGGTGTGTTTCATCTGGTTTTTCATCAGTGAAGGCTGCAGCCTCCAAGTGTCTCAACGAGTGCATGCGGATTCTGTGGTTGGAAGATGTCTGGTTGAGCTCTGAAATCGCTAACAGGGCCGGGCAGCTCGGCAAGTACTTTCTCCGGGCCTACGTCAGATTAGGCGAGATCGCATGGGCGCAGAAACTTCCGCGCTGGCCGTTATTGCCAAAACACCATTCACCCTACCATACATTTCATGAGCTCACCTCGAATGCCTCTCTCAACGAATGGGTACTGAATCCCATTGCGGAAAGCACCCCCATGGACGAGGATTTCGTGGGAAAGGTTTGCCGGATTAGCCGGCGTTGTGGGACGCGGGCTAATGTCAAGTCTTGCCTTCGCAGGTATCTCATAGCGTGCCATGATCAATGGCAGGAGGAGTGCTGATGGAAGAAAGGATGTCTTTCGCACCAGACGTATAGTCCCTCTTAAGTAGATAGACTATGGGCTATATGGGGATCTTATTAGAATATACCCATGTTCTTAAAGCCATATTCTATCTACTTAAGGGAGACTATACCCACACATCATACAAAAGAGATTTCATGGATACTTGGATGGTATCTGCATTTTTCCTGCCGCAAGCGGGTTTCTAGATCTTTCCATGGAACCCGAGAAATTCGCACCTTAGTGCTCCCTGGGTAAGTCCTCAGCGCAGTCCTTAGCCCTAACACTGGATAGTAGTTTCCATTTTCTTCTACATTATCCCAATATATCCCCTATACATCACCCCTATATAACCCATATATAACCCCTATATAATCCCATATATAACCCCTATATAATCCCTACTAAACCCTAAACCCCAAACCCTATATACTATAGTAGTTTCCACTTTATTTTCCATTATCCCTGCTAATTCCGAAGCCCTCAGCGCAGTCGAGGCTACGCAGTCGTGCAAGTAGGCCGTGAGCGCATCGACAAGACGAACATCCTCGCCGCGGCTCACGAGGCATTCGCCCCAGGCTTTGGGGTTTTGAGGGGTTTAGGGTTTTAGGGTTTAGGGTTTTGTGGTGTTTAGGGTTTTAGGGGTTTGGGGGTTTTAAGGTTTAGGGTGTTTAGGGGTTTTAGTAGGGGTCTGGGGTTTTAGGGTTTAGGGGTTTAGGGTTTGGGGCCCTCCCCATGGTTGTCAACAAGTAGTTTTAGGATTTATGTTGGATGTAGGAGTCAGGGTTTAGGGTTCAGAAGTTAGGGGTTCGGTTTTTCTCCTATCCGAAGTTTGATTTTGTATACATAAGTAGGAGGGTCTTCGCAACCCAGCTGCCGCCTCAAGTAATACACTTCTAGATGAGTTGCCTGTGTATTCCCGGATGGCAAACCCCGCTTCTCAAAAGCCCCACACATCCCCACACCATAACTGGAAGCCGCATTCTCAAGTCCTAAGCTTTCAGCATCTTGGGTCAACCAAACAGTTCTGAACTCCAAACATTGAACTTCGATCCCTAAACCCTTCTAATCCCCTCCCCTAACATTAATCCACCCCCTCTAATGCTGAATAGGAACTTCGATCCCAAAACCCTTCTAATCCCCTCCCCTAACATTAATCCACCCCTTCTAATGCTGAATAGGCCCTATATATGCAATAGGCCACCATTTGATATGGGGTGCCGTACTACTGGGCGGAGTCCTAGGTCACCCTATAGAACCCGCCCCAGTTTACATTTCATCTTCCATGTACTTTCCTTTTCCATTTGATTCCCTAAGCCGTCTTCTCTAAAGCGTAAACGTTCCTATACCCTACCTAAGCCCTGAACCCCAAGAGGATTGCTAAAGCTCCCCGAGGCGATGGCAAAGGCAGTTCTCAAGCTGCAGAAGACCCTTGGCATGAAAAGGCTTAAAGCCCACCTGCAAATCCACCTACCTGCAGTTTTATGGGTTTAGGATTTAATTGCCGCTAGGGCTAAAGTTTCATTATTACCAAACTGTACATAATCGTCGTTACAGGCAGGGTTCTGAGGCTGCAGGGTTGGCAAGTTTCTGCGTGAAGGCTGCGATGCGTCGAGCGCTAGGTAACTTGTGATTTCAGCACGATCTTGTGGTTCAGATTTTGTGGTACCAATCGTATTCCCGCATGCACCTCCTACAACTGGACCTTCTAGCATGTCGTTCAACCAGCCCATGTGCTGAGAAAAAGGGGGCTTGAGTCAATGACCCAATCGGCGACTGTAAGGCGTTTTGCAGGTTTCGGCTATGCTGTGCGCACATGCGAAGTCGTACGAACAGGGTTCATGAAAACTCGAAGCCTCCAAACCGCAAGCCTGAATCATACACCCTGATCCTCAGACCCTATAGCTACAGCCTAGTCCGGCCCGGCCCAGGGCCTGTCCAGAAGGGCAGCAAGCATCCGTTCTCATCGATGGCGCCCTGCACAGCAAAGTTTTTGAGACCCTGCCAGCGCTTTCAGATTGGGGTTTGCAGCCTAGGTTTCCGAATTCAGGGTGCCTGCTGTTTGCGCTTTATAAATGGTGAGGGACATTTTGCAGCCATCCATGCCTTTTGGATCTTGATATGGCTGGTCTGAGGTGAGGGTTTAGGTCTTGTGAGGCATCTAGGTTTTTTCATTGCACATCGGATGAATTAACAGAACAGTCAGTTCTAAAGCATGGCATTGCAAAACTAAAGCTCCAGTCAAGGGAACCCCAAGCGCGTTTTTTTTGCATCCGAAGGCAATCTGATTCCGAAGAAGCTGCAGAAGAAAGACTGCAAAGCCGTGGTGGGTGGTGATAGACACTCGAATGCACAAACGCGTGCTGCAGCTCCCTGAATAGTCGCCAAGATAAATTACTCTCTGACAATACTTGGGCTTTAACTGTAACAGAATAGTCGCCAAGACCTTATTCCAATTGAATAGGCTCCTGCCGTGCTGCCTGGCACCTCATCACAAGTTACTCACGTTCAAACGTGGTCCGGCCTGAGCACTCTTGTTATGTGTTACTGGGGTCTAGGGTTTAGGGTCTTACTTGTTATGGTCGACATAAAGCGCTCAATGGAAAATGCTTGAGCTGTTTAGGAGACGTTCCTTGGGTTGCTGTTAAGAGACTTAAATTAGATTGCTGTATTAAGGGAACCGTATTATGTACACCGTACTCACATTATGGTAACTTAACTTAATTTCCTAAACAGCAACACACTTCCAGGCTTCCCAGGGCCCCTGCAGCAACTTGATTCGCCCCAGCTGTACTATCCAAATAGCTCAGTGTAATATTTTGTACGCTCTAGGGCTAAACATAGGTATTATTTGGCTACTTGTATCCCTGGGGTAACTTCTGAAAAAAAGGTCATTCAGCCTGGATCCGCAGAGTGAGAAACAAGGGCCGTTGTTGCAACTAAAACGCGGCTGCTCAGGAACCTACCCATGCTGCGGGATTTTTAGCGTGCATTGTGAGCGCTACTTGCTTGGAACCCCAAATTTTGGTAGATGCAGCCCTGCCAAGATTTAACATCGTTCACAGCCTACTCATACCCACCCCGGAACCTGAACGGTCTAGTCAAACAGGTATGCCTTCATGCCAAGTATGTCAACCTATCAGTATCTTAAGTGATTTAGTGAGCTGATGGTCCTTGTTGTCATGCTCGCGAGCGCCACTATTCCATGGTAGGTGTTCAAACGCTTGACGTACATTGAGCCTTGAGGTCGATTGCGGAATGGGCATTTATACCTCTCATCCTTTTGTAAAGAGGTGTCTCTTCTTGACAGGAGTGCTGGTTACGGAAATGCTTAGGACACTGTAGGGGTTGGGGTTCTAAACTTACTGGTCGTCAGCAGGGAGTCAGGGAAAATGGTCCCTATTAATCCCCATAGAATATATTCCTTTATTCCTTAGTAACCCTCAGTAAATAAAACTTGGGCTCCCTTACCCCGCCAAGCTTCTCCTGTTGGGGTTGGAGGTTTTGAGTGGTGCCCTCTCCCAAGGTATTTTCTTCTGGAACAAGGGAATATATCATATAGGGCTTAAATAGGGATTCTTCCCCTTATTCCCTCAGTCAGTAGAGTGGGGAGGCTGCATCATTAGGGGTAGGGGGAAGGGTTGGAAATTTGGAGGAGGGGATCGGCTTGGCCATCCTTGAAATGACTGACCTGAAGCCTTGGCCCAAGCGTACTTCGAATATCAAGTATCCTACCCCCTATACCAAATCAGAATCGTGCGGTTGCCGTAAGGAGAGGGTGATCCTTTTGATAGAAGTTGAGTGCAGGGCAAGAGGCATTGTTTTGCAAAGCAGGTGAAGGTGACTCCAATGCGGCCTAAAGCCTGGCCTGCGTCCTAATCCCAGCTCGTACCATGCCCTCAACCCACCCAGGGCTCAACCTCCCAAGCTCTACACGTTTTTTACATCCTTCCTGTCACGATCGCCTGGTTGAAGACCTGCGTCCCAGGGACCTGCTTCGAAATTGCAGCGGCGTCCGTGCTGGCGAAAGTTACCAGGGACAGGCCAGGATTCTCAGGTTTCAGGGATTAGGGTTTAGGGATTGGGATTAGGGTTTGGGGTTGATGCTTTAGGCCTGAGGTCTGGGATTAGGCATCTGGGTGCAGTTCGGCTAGGCCCAGCTCGGATGCTGCATCCACTCTGTAACAGTTGAATATGCGCGTAATACACTTATACAGCCCTTTATGTGGGTTCAAACCCTAGACCCCTAAACCCCTAAACCCTAAAGCCTGACCCCTACTATAGACTGCTACAGGGTGGGGGCAGTGCCTAAACTCTGCCTTGCAAGCTTCCCTGTTCTGGTGTACTTTTGGTCCTGTTTGGACTAGCCGCGAAGCCTTAGAGCTGCAGGTTCTCCAATAGGATTCCTGTAAGACGCTGAAAGAGGACCCCTGTCATTTCCTCGATCATCACCATACATCCCTGGGTCCCCAAAACCCGCCCATTTCGAGAAACTCCCATGAGGAGCATTTGCCTCGGATGTTTTTTGGTGTATGGTGCGAACTGGATCTTGCTGTACAACATTTGGTTTGGATTTTTCAGGGTTATCGTTCTAGAACTGTACGCTGACATCGCGCTGGGAATAGGTCTCTTAATTAGGACCCTGCGCTAGGATTTTATCAGGGAACCTCCCTTGACTGGTGACCATGTAATTCCTGAGGTTCAAACTGAAGAGATTCATGCAGCGCTAGGCTGTTCTGAGATGTCAATTTCAATCGTGTCTTACATATAGACCCTGCGTGAGAATATCTCAAAAAGTCATTTGGGGACTCCTATACCAAGATGCCTCTTCATTTCGTTCGGGTGTAGATAGCAGGAAGCTAGCATGGTATGACCAACAGCCACTTCAAAGCATTGGTGTTTCCTCTAATATTGAACACCCCTACATTCTAACATTGTTAGTGTTCTCACAAATGTTGGTTTTTCCCTAGGAGGAAGCGGGTGGTGGAGGCTTCAATAAGGCCAATTCATGGGGAACTTTATAGGGTAGAATGGGGGAGGCGCACAATTGATGTGAAAACAAAGATTCAAGAACAGTATAGTCTAGGGTGTTGAAGCCAGAAGGTTTTACGTTCGCAGTTCGGGATTTGGAGATTCTTGTTTTTTTTTTAGCAGGTTGATGAAGAAGCTCGATGTCAAGTTTCCGGACTACGGCTTCGCAAGCCACAAAGGCAGAACAGTAAGATGCCGTCTTCTGAAGGTAAGTGATATGTGTAGGCAGGGCTAGCGGGATGGGCAAGATACAAGCTAGTCAGATCTGAGGACTTACACTTTTGAAAGTGTAACGTCGGGAATATGTAAACCACGTGAGGCATCCAAATTGGGATCCGTTTGCCGTGGCATGGTTGTCTTTCCAGATTTTTCGGGACAGTGACATGATGCTGGTACATGGCGAATGGCTGCTGCTGCTGCTGCTGCTGCTGCTGCTGCTGCTTCAGTCCATCCCTGCCTCACGTTGCTAGTAGAAGAAACTTGCATGTTTCTACTCCTGCTTTGTGAATTTATGTTGCTGCCTCCGCCACGACTGCGACTGTCAGTGGTCCTGCTTTCACTGCAATAGAGCTCACGCGTCCTGCTCCTACGGCTCCTGTTGTGATTATTCCTTCAAGCCTAGACCCTAAACACTATAAACCCTAAACCCTGATTCCCAACTTAACAACTACCTAAACCCCAAAAGTATGTAAAATAATAGTCCTAAACCCCTAATAATAGCCATAAAGGCCATTATTTTACATACTTTCGGGGTCCAGGTATTGCTGTTCACTGTGGTTCTTGCCAGTAGAATCTTGCCGGGGGCATGGGAGGCAAGGCCCAGAACTGAAGTCTCCTTCGAGGGTGCCATAAATGTAAGTGGTTATACAGTGTTTAGGGTTGGAGGTTTAGGATGTAGGGTTCAGGGTTCAGGGTTTAGGGTTCGGGGTTTGAGGTTCAGGGTTTAGGGTTAAGGGTTCGTTAAGGGTTCAGATTTTAGGGTTTAGGGGTTAAACTCTTTAAAGGGGCTATATATATAGGGGGGCATTATAGGGCTTATTTACGTGGGGTACGGGGAGTTTAGACTATAGCTCATATTGCCGTTACGCAGAAGTATGGGGATATTATCCCCCGATTGTGATAGAGGTTCTGAAGGGCTATGGGGACATTCTCCCCCAACAGTGGAGAATCAGATGGAACATCTCATGAAACATGACACCCAAAACCAATTCAAACTAGGCGTCTTCCAAAAAAAACACGGTGCAAATTCGCCGTGCTGGCACCAACCTCGTTGGCTTCTATACGTTGGATACTGCTCCTCCCCCCAACTCTGCAACAGTTGGATGTATAATATTTATAATGCAGTTATTGGTACTTTACCAAAGTACGGGGACCCCACTATCATCCCCAAACTACTAGAACCCATGACAAGGACCCTAATTCTGGGAAAGCCTCACATCATGCCCTTACTATGGCCCTTTTGCAGACTGTTACAGGGCGGGGGCTCTCAGATGCCAGATCGTAAAACCTTGCTTTGGGAGTCCTAGGAATAAGTCCTTGAGAGGACTCTTGGAAGAACGTCTTTGAGAAGCCACACTTTGCGGAACCCTGGTGAATACAATATCCCCCGAAAATCCCATAACGAATCTTCTGTAACTCCGTTTAGGTAGGTTTCCGAAGCCCTGAGTCAACCCACGGTGCCACAAATAAGTAAACCCATTCAGGCTATGGCACTGCAGCGCACCAGGACTGCGGGTGCGACCTTCTAGGGACCTCCAACAACCTCAACCTAGACCCTCCCAGTAGGCTGCCTAGTAGTGGGTCCTTGGTTAGTTGAAGCTTCTTGGCTACTACGGACTGCAGGTGTCAATGTGCGGGTGTTTGGGGTTTGGATTTTTAGGTGCTAGGAAGTAGGGTTTGGCAAGCTTTGGGAGCACTAGGAAGTAGAGAAACCTGCTTGACTTGAACGCCTCCTTTTGTGGGGAAGAAAACAGTAGGCCTCCCGAGAACACACACCCATCACCAATCCTACGCCCAAAAGCCTACTCGCACCTTGAGACTGACGTTGTCCTATTCGTGGCAGGACCTATGTTGAAGCATTTGCTGGAATGCTCCCGTCCCAGTCTTTTCTACCCTAAACTCCAGATTCTCCACCCCTAACCCCTGCCAGAAAAAACTGCAAGCCCTAAACTAAATCCCAAACCATAAACTTAACTCCCTAAACCCTAACAGCAAAGCCTGCAACCCTACGCTTCAATCTTGAAAACCCTGTAAACCTTAAACTCCAGAATCCTAAGCCTCAAGGTTGTACTTCGCGCTGCATCTAAACTAGAGTCTAAACTAGCGAACCTCAGGACAACAATAATTCCAAACCTTAAGACCTAAACCCAAACCCTATTTGCTCCTAAAGCCGACGCCTATATTGTACTCCTTCAGCCCTAAGAAGCAATCAGGAGGCTTTGCGAATCCACGGGCCCTGCCCAGAGCATCGAGAAACCTTTGAGCCGCTCAAGGCTTCGCGGGGTTGTTAGTAACATATGGGTGGTTGTCAAAATTATGGTCCCTTTTGGGGTCGCTATTATAATACGGGGCCTAATT
>CAJNIZ010047449.1:3963-18900 GCA_905231905.1 Symbiodinium pilosum | reverse complement strand
CGACCCGCAAGAACATCAAAAGTGGGATCCAGCATTGCTTGTATACAGTTCTTAGTCCTTGTCTGAGAGGTTGATGAACGCTCGTGAGGTAATCTCTGTGCTTGTGGCTTCTGGTCTTATAGTCATGGTTAGGAAGATGACCCTTAGGATGCACACTGCTTTTCAGCAGCATTGTTGTGATTGCTGGTGCCCTTCGCTTTATGGATGCTTGCAGGTTGCCACAAACATTGGAGCCAATCCAATTTGGATGGCGGTGACCCTATCACCAGGGCCTCATCAACATCAAAGATAACCTGAGCCCAACAAACCTCAACCCCAGAGACTTCAATGCTTCAGCTTGCATGCTGTCTGAGTTGTTTGTATGCATTGAGAGCAACACACCAGCCAGACCACTTGCCAGCCCATTGCTGCGCAACCACCTATATGAGTTATAGTAAGAAAGTCGTGTATGTTCCGCAGAAACTCTATCACATCCCGAAAGCCTAGCCACAAAACTGAGGGGACTCCCATAGTGGTACCCCTACTTGGGGAAACCCCCACATGGAGCAGCCCGCTGCAAGGCTCCTTTAGGCATTTTAAGTTCAGTTTGAAGCCGCGCCCGCAGAGCAGCTGGTGGGGTAGCTAGCTGCCAGCCTTGGTGAAAAGGACGGCTTGCATCGAAGATTGCCTGGCTGGTGCTTAAAAAATGAGAGACCTTCAATGATCTCTTTAGCCCACTCCCCCTTTCCCGTATACAGATTAAAACCCCCAAACATCATGATAAACACAAACTTCTTTCCCATTCCGTGTAAAGGCACCAGGGAGCAGAGGAATGCACCCTTACAGTACAGACCTGGCGGCGGTTATTACCGTATTTCCCTTGGTGAAGACTTACATGGAATACCTTAGGGGCTCATGCGTAGTTCCTTTTTGGGTTTTAGTCGAGGTTCCTTAAGCGGGGAGCAACCCAACAATCTAGACCCAAGTCTAATTGCAATAGCCTTTGTTTAAACAGAACGCCCCAAAACGCATCAAGGAGTTTTGGAAACCCCTACGTTGAATCTTTAATGCCTTTAATGCGTGGCCAAGGTTGCAAACTCTCACTGCAGAGGCCTAAATCCTTGGAACAGGGATTCGGGGTATGTTGCATCATATTTGTAAAAGTGTCCTGATGATCCAAGACTACACTGACGTAATTGGGCCAGAAAGTCTACAAATCTGTTTGCCTGCGGTTCAGAACAGCAAATATTGCCAATGCTTCAGGCCGCCGCCGACAAGCTCCATTTTTTTGGCCTGATTGCACATGTGGATGGTCATTGCTCGTTACCTGCTATCGCTGCGGGTTCAGAGGGGTTGCAGCCAGGCAAGACATGATGTTATTTTTGCAACCCCTGAAGCGGCAAAAATGTGGCTGCAACAGATTCACAGACACACATGTCATGACGTGCGTTACGACACTAAAGCTTTGCTGCTGTCCACTCCACGGAACATTTCATCAACATACATGCGGTTACAAGGGGGTTTAAGTAAATCAAGCGTTTAGGGTACCTCAAGGTTGGTAAGGGATGTTTTCGAACAAGGCATGCCAGCACAAGCGAACTTCAGTCAGAAGCAGCCCGAATCTGTGCGGGCGGGCCAGGAGATTGCAACAACAATGGTACCTCCACACGCACGATAGAACCTCCAGAAGCACCATGAAGAGGAGTTAAGGACACGTATTGAAAGCGAAGCAGCAGCAACAATGGAAGCAGTCGTAGCATCAGCGCAGCCAGAATGGCCGGGGCGCTCGAGGTTGACCTGGAACTGGGTGTGCATCCTTCCCCCGAGCAGTCGGCCGTTCAGCTGTTGCAAGCGCTAAAAAAGCGCAGGCGTTTGAGAAAGAGGAGACACCCGAAGATCGCAGATGCAGCGATTCCGTCGGGAGACTCAACGTTGCCATCACCATCGCCTCTAGAGGAGCTGTTGCAAGCGCTAAAAAAGCGCAGGCGTTTGAGAAAGAGGAGACACCCGAAGATCGCAGATGCAGCGATTCCGTCGGGAGACTCAACGTTGCCATCACCATCGCCTCTAGAGGAGCTGGAACTGGCATTGAGGATGATAAAGGAAGTATCTGATAGGATTCCGTCGGAAGACTTAACCTTGCCATCACCATCGCCACAGGTTTCGCCGAAATTTCTGCCCACTACAGAACAAGCACACTCCCCTCACCTGAGCAGGGAGAATAGGGAGTCTGGCAGACATGAGAAGACACAAGAGGACGCCACTTGGTCCCTGCGCCATGGAAAGTTCCTTGTAGATGGAGCCGTCAAACACTTTGTGTACGTTCCTCCCAGTACTGCTCATGACCTCGCTGGAAGGTCTCCTGAGATTTTCGGTGCAATCCTCAGGCATTGGAATTTGCCGAAGCCCCATTTGCTGATCAAGTTTTCAACTGGTTTTGCCCACCCGAGACGTTTCATGGATGAAAATGAGCTGATCAAGATGGAGAACGATGGTGGATCCTCCGAAGTCTACAAATATTATTTGCACTTTAGGGAATTTGCCGCCGCTCAATCCTCTCGCAACGTTCCTGCTGACTATCCTTCTGGAGACCTGCCTACAATTGAAGAGAATGAACAAGTAAGGCAGAAGAAGGTGGCTCATGAGGCACTGAAGCTGCTGAATGACTTCTTGTACAGATCCGTCAGCAACCTCCTCGACATTATCGTGCGAGCTTGCGTGAGAAATCGTTGTTGGATTCTAGTGGAGGGAGTATCCGCTGGTGGTCAACTGCTGCTGCAGCAGGTGGCCGAGCGCTGCGACGAGCAACCAGTTATCCTGGTTGTGGACTGCTTCAATAAGAGTCGCTACGGGTATAAATCAGTCTGTGATTTTATACAAAGCGACTTGGAGTTGCGTGAAGAGTTTGGCGCCGACACCTTGGGGGAGCTGGTGAAAGGCCGAGAGGACGTCGACCTTCGCACGAGTGTTGTTGAAATTGCAGCACGACTGGCAAGCAGGGCGACGCCGGATTCCGACTCTCAACATGAGCAGACACGAGTGAAAGCTGCTATAATGACAGCGCGAATGCTCGAACATGCCAAGCCGCTCAATCAGCCAATCACTAAGCCGCTCAAGCTGGATGATCGCTTTTGGGACAAGCACCTCGAGGAGAAGGGCTGGACCTGTAAGTCACATAGGGAGCCCGATGTTCGCAAGATTCCGTTTTATCACTGGCATTTTCGTGGAGGTACGCACTACATCTTCAGCATGGAGCCCACTGACGTCCTGAACCTGCATTGCCTTGCGCCAAGTGGCTGCATTTTCCTGGGAGGTGGGATGAACAGCAAGCAGGAGCTAATGGCCAGGCTTGCCAATGGCTATCCAGTTATTTGTGTGAATCACACAGGACGAATCACCCAAGATTTCGCCCGATGTCATGAGTTGATTTGCTCGCAGCTTTATGAAGCATCCAGGACACCCAAAGGTAAAGGTAAGCCCCAGCTCTCGAGGTCAGTCGAGGGGCTCAGCGAAGAAGCGGATGATCAGCATACGACCCAGCCAGTTGACTACTTCCTGGACAAAGTCGGCCGTAGCAGCTTGTTCGAGTCTCTAATGCAGAAACGAAATCGCGGCATGGAATTGCGCGCAGAGGTGGTTGCTAGAATGGTGTCATCAATGGGAAGTTGCGATTTCTCTCCGCCGGAGATATGTGAGCTTTTTCTGACCTACGTTCGCAGGGGCCTACAAATCATGAAGTTGTGTGTGGTTCTGGACCCCTTGAACCCTGCAGACACCTCTGGCGGGCAAACAGAGGACAAACTGTCTCTGTGCCTGAGCAACTTTGCCATTGTGGCCAGCAACGACACCTCCAACTTTGCGGATGTTGGGGCAGTGAAGGCAGGTTTTGATTTTTAAGGGTCATTAATGTTAACCTCCCAATAAAGAATACCCCCCAGATCTTGTGCGTTTTTGGTGTGCGGGAGGGGGGGTCCCAATAATGAACCTGCAGGGGTTTGGGGTAGGACTAGATATGCAGCTCGTGGTACTAGTAATACGAGTAGAAGGAAAACTGTTTCGCTCGGGGTATTTTCGTGCGGACAATATATTTATTGCCACCCCCTGATTATTACAGATGGACCTTGTTTACATCTTTTCGGGCTCCGAACTGGTTTGAAAGCAAAAGTTATCTTCCGGGATTTTTCTGGCCCGGCAAGAAGGTCTTATTGCCAACCCCTTCATTCAAGGGAAAATTTAAAAATCTCAAAGCAATCCCCATGTAATCCCCATCAACCCCGGCCTCTCTCTGAATGATACATACAATTACATTTGTATATAAATATGTGTATCTTTAGATACATATCCCAAGTGGCCGTTATAGGGCATTTTGGAATAACCCAGTCTTTCCGAAAGGCCAGATGCTGAGCACGTAGCTTGTGGGTTGGAGTAGTCCTCGCCTCCAAGAATGATGTGCTCAACTCCTCCGGTCCCCAAAAGCCTGTTTTCCCGATACCTTCCGATGATATAACAGCGGAGCGCTTATCATTAGGGGCGGGTGCTTTTGCTGTGTATAGCGCGGAAGTGATTAGAATGTTTGCGTTAAGAACTGTGTGCTCAGAGATGCCGTGCGGCTTAGAGCATTTAGTTCAAGCCTAACGGTGTAATGGGGAGTTCTAAATAGTCCCCCCCCCCTCCCCCAAACAACCTCCAAATATTCCGGGGTCGCCTAATCAAATTTCGGCAAACTTGTTTGTGAGGGTCCCAGAGGAACTCATAAACCCTAAGCCCTAGACCCTAACCCCTGGCTTCTCTTCTCTCTGTTTCTTGTTTTGTTCCTCTTTTGGGCATCTTTAGAACAGAGCATGGAATGATTCCGTTCCTGTCTTGTTCTTAATCCGTTCAGACAAAAAGTTCGCTCTATTTCGAACCCATTTTTATTACTCCTTTCATGCTGGATTTCGCTCTATTCCGAACAAAGTTACTATTCAGAACCCACCATTCGCGTGTACCTAGACCTGCCAAAGAGAGCAGCCTTAAACCTCGAATCCTTTGCCTGTAAATATTTATAACATATATACATACAAATAATACGCATATATTATATGCATATAGGGGGGCTGTTGTTGAAGTGTTGAGGAGGTCTAGGTAGGGTGCGGGGATGTCAGGTTGGGTCAGTTGAACTGACGGCTTTTATCAAGTTTCTATCAGCAGTTGAGTGTAGAAGCATACAAGTGGACAAGGGCCTTGCATCTTTCTAGACGGAAAGGCATGAGAAATTGTTGTCCAGAGTTTGGGTTTCCAATACACGAAACGCGCAAAGCGCTCAACAAGTGCGAAAGGTTCAGGTAGTGAGGACCATGCAAGCGTGTCTCATGGGCTTTGCGCCTTTGACGCGCTGGCTGGCCAACATTTTCCCTGAATCCTAAGCTCTACATCCAGAGCCTTTTCAACCAATGTCTTAAAGTACCTCTCATACCTTCGGAAACCCAAGCCTTGGAAATCATGAAGCTATTCTAATTTTCTTCATGCAGGTGGGGTGTATAGGCTCAACGCCAAAGGTTATGTAAAGAAAAGTGCTCCAGTCCCATACCTTGACTCAACAAGGAAAATAACCTGAATCATGTTCAGCTTGGATTGGGGAATGGCTTCTGTAGTATACCTCTTTATACAACTCTTCATCGCCCTGTACTCCCTGTCAATAAGCATTAATCAGAAATTCAGGCTCACACACTTTGAGTTCTAGAGCGCAGGCAGCGGGAGAGCTCGAGCTGCTTCTACTTGCTACCGCCATGCAAGAAAGGCGATGGGCAGTGTCTTACTTGCGCTCAAGGAAGAGTGGGGGATTGGATCCTTACAACATTTCTTGTATGATGCCCTTGAATATTCGCTTGCCCCACTCCCCCCCTTACGCACCAGCAAGGTGTTCATGGTATACTTTCTCCTCGTCTTGAACCTTCTGTCCTTGTTGCTGGCCTTGGTGCGGGGTGATGCCACTCCTTTCATTTGGCTGCCAGACGGCGTCCAGCAGTGGAGTCTTCCTGCGGTGTCCGCCTTGACTACTTTTATTACAGGACTGGTAGCACGGTTTCGCTTTACCCTGCGATGGAGTAAAGCAATGTCTGCGGCCGTTCACTTGCAAGCTGAGATCTGGAAATTCCGTATGCGTGTCGATGACTATATGGTTGTTGGTCGTGGAGTTTCCCGGTTGTTGGTAAGGAAGCAAGGAATGGATAATGGATCCCTATAGTAGCCTCTATATGTATATGTGCCCAAAGAATATGTACTTCCACATTCTTTCTCATTCCTTCCTTCCCTACTGACAACTAGTAAGGTTTCCAGTATCGAGGGCGAAGAACACGGCAAGCAGTCCATGGTTGCGCTGAGCAAGTTGAGGGCTGAAGATGAGAACCGCAACTTGTTCCATGCGAGAGTCACGAACATTTTCAACTCCGCAGTGGAAGAGATGGGAATCAGTTCGTTGCATACTGGGTCTGGCGCATGTGACAGCCTTCCGCGTCCGCAGCTAAGCAGCCAAGAAGTATTGTTCTGCAGGTGTTTCCGCAGGAAACGATGGCAGAAGCAAAGTGAGCTGAAGCCAAGTCAGAACTACTCATCCGCGCAGGCACCGGATGAAGAGCAACTTGCCAAGTATGGTCATTTGGGGGTCGATGAGTACTATCGAGCCCGTGTGCTGGGCGTGCTTGGGAAGATGAGGAGTCAGGCGTTTTGGCTTGCCCTCCAGCTGGGCGTGCTTGAGAGTTTCATGCTGCTCCTCGGGACTGCGGGTGTTCTTCTGTCCACTTTCAACCAGACTGAGCTCTCAATGGTGTGCGTTTCTTTGGCAGCGAGTTTACAATCCTTGGAGAGGTTCCATGCCTTGAGCACGAGGTTGGATGCTGCCAACACCGGCGAGCGCGACATGATCACTTCCTGGCAGTCCTGGAGCACCATGGAACCTTTGCAACGCCGATTTCAATCTAATGTCAACAGGTTAGTGCTGATGACCGAATCTGTCAACATAGCATTGACAAGCGCAGCCACAGCCGGGGTGCGGCAATCGCTTGCCAAGTCCGATTGACCCAGTCTCTGCAAGAGCGGTTCTGTCGTTGCGTAGAGCAAAGCAACTAGTTGAGTGGTTTAGTTTTTAGTCCGGTCAAACGAAGGAACATCTTTGAACTCTGTGGGCTAAGCCCACCTGATATCGGATGGACAAAGGAACAGCTTTGAACCTCGCGGGCTAAGCCCGCCTTCTGGCCTTACCGAATCATTTCGGATGTCATTGACGCTTATGGCCGGCAAAGCCGTCAGCAACATCTACCCCACGGAAAAGGTGCTGTGTGAGCCTGACATTAATGTGTACCTCCTCTCAGACGGTCAACATTCCCTATGCAGTCCTTTCAAGGAAACCATTGACTTTGAAATGCCATTGCATTCTCTGCAAATCCCCAAGGTCTCCAGCGGCACCCTCTTTTGTCGGGTAAAGCCTCCGTGTCCAGACAGACGGGCTTCGCAGGTCTTCCTGCAGCACCAGCTGCGGACGTGGCGAGAGACGACGAGAGCGCGAGATTGCGCATGAGGTGGGTCGAGGGAGCTTGGCGTTGAGTTTAAGGTTGGTAACCCCACATAGCTGGAGGTGCATGGGTAGCAAGAAGCAGGGATCTGGCAGACAAAAGATAATTATTGACAATCATGGTTTGAACGGTTTGGGATGTTGCCACCCTTTGTAACAAACAGTAAACCTCCAAGTACGACACATTCCCGCTCGGATTCCGGCAAAACGAGGGCTTATGCGGGGACTCTCGGAACAGGCCCCCGACAGAACTGCAAAGTGTTGATGATCACAGTGCCGAGACCCCAATCATCTTGATAAACTGCGAGTAACGTACCCTGCATCAAAAAACCAAGCATTTGACATGATTGGAGGGACCCTTATACACCCCAAAAGACCAAATCCTCAGCCCCGCCCAAACTCCAAAACCCTGGGTGGCCGTCAGGGTTTAATAAGTTCTACTCGTAATTGCCTGCAAGTCTACCTAGCTATTTCGCCCATTTGTGGAAAAGATTGGCAAGTATTCTGCAGAGAGCTCTTGAGGTTGTGGGGACAAGTCTGCCAACTGCTGGAAGATTTGTTCTTTTCCCACGTTGCACTGCAAGTCTTGCGTTGTACGAGTGTCGGTATATGTTCCACACTTCATACATATGGGTGGTTGTCAAAATCATGGTACTTTTTTAAGTTCCCTATTATAATATGACACCTAACTTCTGGGTACCCAAGAAGGGATCATCATTTTGACAATCACCCATATGCTTATTATGCTTGCCATAGGACTATGGGCACGGGGCTCCACTGGGGCTGCTCTTGTCCAGTGGCATAGCTTTCATGGTATTCGAAACGGGTCCCATGTCCATTGTCTTCATAACTAATGTAGGATAACAGGGAGTGCATCACTCAACATGTTCAAAGTCAAAGGCCCAGATCTCATGTGTGCCCTGCACCGCGCATACCGAGCAACAGAAGTCGTACAGCTATGGCGCCATAAGACTGAAGTATAGCGCCAACAGTGCACATCGAGTAGCGGCAAATTTGAAGAAATGAAAAGTGCTGCTTGTTCCGCTGAACTGGCTCCAGGCGTAGAAATACATAGCGCGGCATTTTCCGTGATAGCCGTGAGGCCCTTCTTGGGTTGATACTATCGACAGATACCACTTGAGCCATAACAACAAATTGCAACAGAACCTGCTAAACAAAGGAAAGTCTCTCAACGTCTTACATGTTGTCATTATTGATTCTGGTCCTTTGGAAGAAAGGACACGGAAGTTCGCGAGCTTTGGTCAACTGCCCCTGTGTCACCATAGCCAGTGCTGATAGCTTCTCCTGAGCTTCTTAGTTTGGGCTCGTTTCTTGACCTACGTATATATAGTATGTTCTGACCTTTAGCTAGACTCTCCACACTCAACACCCTCTACCCTTCAACCTAACACCCCATACACTCTCTCCTCTGGTCCTAAATTCCTAACATTGGGCCGTTTGGATCCCTAGGGAAAGGCAACCTCCTAAGCCGCCCATGGAGAGTAGCGGCCTTGAGCCCTCTGGCTTTGCTGAGAAGCTGAAACGTCACATCGACCAGCTCAAGGCGTGGTGCCGCACGCATGGGGTCCATTTTTTCGCGAGGGTTATAGGGAGTCAGGGGTTTGTAGCGCAGATATGGAGGACATGGATTATGGGGTTTCGGCTGGGAGTTAGGGTTCATGGTTGAAAGTGTTCAGCGGTTTCTCCGGCATGTGCGCATGTGGATATCCTTCTAGGGGTGAAAGTGAGCTTAGAAGCCGCTTCTAGGGTGATTGCAGTGAGGTCTATAGGTGTCTATCATAGAACGTTATGTCCTCCTTCCTTGGGACAGAGATTACATCATGGTTCTAGCGGTCACATACATACACACACACAATACATTGGCATACGGGCTTCCAAGAACTACACGGCCAGCAGGGGCGGTCTTTTATTGCGGCTTGACAAGAAGGGCTGATGCTTCGAAGTTGTATATAGATCCGTCATTTTGAGAAAACCGCAGGTTCTCGTGTAGAGGCTGTTTGATCACAGAAAGAGGAACCTCAGGCAACAACAGCAACGCAAGAACGGGGTGTTACTTAGTCTTGAGGGCTTACCCTCCCCTGAGTTCATATGGAACGCTGTAGAGATCCTTGTTGAAGGAGCAGTATTTGACAAGGCTATCCTTGTTGGAATCATGTTGGTTGGGTGGCCGGAATCTTGCGGATGCTCATAAGCGTGTTTATTCCTCCCTTGTGGATGGCTAAAGCTTTCAGTACCTGCAGTGTCTATACTCATGATTCCTGTCAGAAGTGGGCTTAGTCTGCATTTGACAACGGTTCTCTTCTAAGTTAGGAGATTCAGGGTAACTGTCTCCTGCATTCATTGTGAAACGATATGGGCCTTCCCTCTTGTATAGGATTCAAGGGTCAGTAGGGCACACGGGGTATTTGCTAGGTAAGTATAGGATAGGTACCGGAGAGTCACGGGCCTTTGTTGTGGCCTACGGTTGCGACCTTGGATAAATCCGCGCAAAGGTTACCCTGGTGGAGGAGTATGAGGCGGAGGTCACCTTCACATCGTGCCGCGGTCATCATCAAATCGAGGGTGATCGTTGCTGGCGTAGTGATGTTCGTTGTTGCATGTAATTTGTGATGATGTTGTATGGTGGTATCGGCAGGGGTATGAACCCCACATCTGCCGCCCCCATTGTTTTTCTTAAATGTGGACGCTGAACCTTGCCTTTTTGTATCCCCAACACGCCCCTAAACTTGCAGTCTCCTTCTCGATCATGGTTTGCTTGTTTTTCGCTGATGACTGGTTGCCATGATTGCTGTGTAGTTTCCAAGGGCTACAGAATCCTTGAGCAAATCCTTTTCTGCTCCCTCTTTAGCAGTGTTGCTTACCCCCAAGGCGCCTCTCGCGCAGTCCCAGACCTGACGCACGGAGTCTCTCGGCCATTGGGTAGTCCCCGGTCTCTGGACACTTGGAGGATCTACAAAAGAAGATCAGTAGATCGATCCGTCTTCAGAATTCAAACGTTAAACCGTCCAATCGCAGTATACTGCAGCTCGGGGGTAGGGTACCATGTTGGGGTTTCTACTTTTTGGACCGACCTGGGCCAAAGCTTCCGAGCGGAGGCAGTCATGGTTCCCAAGGCACCAAGCCCGAGAGTTTGCCCCGATTCATAAGCATGAAAACCAGAGGATGCCTGGTGAGGTGAAACTGGGTGGCAGGGAAGAGGTGAAGACCGCAAGGAGGATTCAGGGTTTTGGGGGTTTTGGGTTTAGGAAGTAAGCATAAGTAAGCTGAGTAAAGACGTTCAACAATGCGTCGATAAGGAGGAACTGCCTTCGCTCCCGCCCCCCGAAAGCTGACCGAAGCCCGAACCCTAAACCCCCAACCCCCTTTAGCCCCTCAACCCTCTGCCTTTCTGCCTGTAAGAGATATAGCAACGCCCCAAAACACCCCATAGCCAATTCCTTCATTCCCCATCCGCTTGCAGTTGCACAACACCTTCAATTTCAGATACCCAAGCCCTAGATCGGAAAAAAAATAGATCCCAAGCGCAACGTCCTACATCACATGCCCTCGAACTTGCCTAAACCCCAAAAGTATGTAAAGTAATAACCCTAAACCCTCAATAACAGCCATGGAGGCCATTATTTTGCATACTTTTGGGGTCCTAAACCCTAAATCCTAAAGCCTAAACCCAACCTGTAAATCCACAAACACCCCCAGACCCCAACTGCGAGGTTGGGCCCAGGCCTTCTCCTGCGCCTCCTTTGACAAGTGTCAGGGCCCAAGGACCGAGGAGACTTGCGAGTTTCTGTATCTTGTGTCTACTGGGATAATGGAAAAGCAAATGGAAACTACTATACTAGAATAGGGTATATATGTATATGTTGGAATCATATTGGGATAGTGGAAAAGAAAATGGAAACTACTATATTATAATAGGGTGTATATTGGGATTATAGGGGTTGTTCTACATGCCCTTTGAAGCAGGGATTATTGGGAGTACGCTTCCTTACAGGGACATCCTGACCAAAACAGCGAACATTGCCTTGTGGCTAGAGTATTGTTTGGAACAAACATAGTTGAAACAACTACAAGTACCATGTGTTCATTTGGAGGTTAAGGGCTCTCTGAGGTTTAGGTTTCAAGGTCAAGGTTTCGGGGTGTAGGGTTCGGGATTTGGGAGTCAAGGTCGGGGTTTCGGCTTGCAGGTCTCAAGTTCAGGGTTCACGTTTGGAATTAGCTTTCTCAAGACTTGCCTGCATGCGGGCTGATCTATGTGCTGGAAACCTTTTTTGGGAAGGTGGAGCAATGTTCTCTCTTGTTCCTGGCCGGGAAAGGCATGGGGTATACGGTATACAGTTCCCCTTAAGTAGACAGAATCTGGCTTTGGGTTTCTTATAATAAGATCCCCATATACCCCATATTCTGTCTACTTAAGGGGGGCTCTACATGGGCAGGCGGGGAGCTTAGTGTTTGACAAAAGCCATCGCATGGAAGTGTCTAAAGTGATGCCATGCATAGCCCGTAAGAAGAATCCTCAGATCTAAGGTGTACAAGCATGGGCAAACATAGGCCCTGAAGCCTTGCGGTCCATGTATACCTCTTCAAATATTTGCTGTTAAAGTTACCGTACAACACCTTGCAAACCCAATCCGGGCCCATGGTCAGTTAATAACCCCTATATATTCCCTATTATACCATAGTAGTTTCCATTTTTCCATTATCCCAATATAATCCCAACATATATATATATACCCTATTATAGTATAGTAGTTTCCAATTTCTTTTCCATTATCCCTATATAACCTCCAATATAACCCTGGACCCAGGAACCAGGCAAGGCCTCAGACTGGAATCCCCTTCTCGTCCGCCTTGAAATTCCAGGATCTCAAAACTTGTGCCCTTCTTTGGGACTTTGGGGGCCGGAGGGTTTTTAGGGTTTAGGGTGGGGGCTCAGCGTCAAGGCTTTAGGTTTAGGGTTTTTGGGTTTAGGCTGTCGGGGGGGTAGCCTAGGGCTTGGGCAATACGCTTTAGGGCGTATAGCTTTGCCTATTTGGAAGTCCTACAAGTGGCCCGCAAGCTTGAATCTACACTCCCCCTTCTACATGATCTCAAACTTTGAATACTGCTGCTCGGTTCGGGGGGGATGTAGGGTTCACAAGTTTAGGGGCAAACTTGGGGGCTCTTGCTCGAGGCATGAGAAGAGCATATTAGCTGAAGATCACACATGGTTTGCTGATAACGGCCCTGAACCCTAAACTGCACTAAAGCCACTGCAGGTAGGGCCAAACCTGTCCTGAAGCTCTCTCAGATTCCACGCCGCGTTTCTGCACAACGGGTTTGGTGCTGATGTGGGCAATTGTCAGTAGAGGTGTACCTTGAGGACCCTAGCGGTACATCTGCAGGTTCCCCCTACAGGTATTTGATTTTGAGAAACTTTTAGGTGGGAGGCAGTTTTGATTCGATTCGTTCCCTGATGCTTAATATTATTGGAATTGGGGAATGCAGCATTCGGATTGTCATTGGCGATCGGGCGATTTTCTAAGGACTACTGTAGATATCCATTTGCTCACTTCGAACTGAGCACTAGGTACTGGTCTGGGGGTCAGGGCTATAGGTTCTTGAGAGCTCACGAGGTTGTGGGTTCTGCGGCTTCCGGCATCTAAGCTCTTTGGGCAGCCATCAGTGTATTATGATAGAGACCTAGCCCTTCAAACAAAAGCCCATTATAGGCAGGTAGCTTACAGGCGGGTAGTCTCCTACAGGTCATGCCTACCCTTCTCATAAGTCAGGACTGGAGCATGGCAGTCCATATGGGGGTCCTATGATAGCTTACCCACCTGCAATAGACTTTCCATGCAGGCACCGTACCCAGACGTCACATCCCACAGCTGCAGCAAGCCACAAGCCCACGCCTTTTGATCGAATTTTCTCTACCACCATGATCAATCAGGGTATCCTCGTTTGGAGACATCCTCCCCCGCACAAGTTAACCCTACCATAGGCACGTAACCCTGAACACCTCAAAACCATAAATCCCACATACCTTAACCCTTAGATTCTAGCTCCCAAAACTTCAAACCGTAGCACCCAACACATCCAAGACCCTAGACCCTTCACATCATTCTGGACCTGATTAAGCCTGAGCCCAAACCCTGAAACCCCAAGCCCCAAACACCCCAGACGCACAACTCTCAACCTCAAACCTCTTATCCAGTTAAGACATCTTTAGACATGTTAGAAAAACTATTGTGGTATAGCCCCTGATGAGGAACTATTGACAATCGAGATTCTGTAAGTCTACTAAGGGGACGAAAGAAACACAAACCCTTCCACGTTCTTCTTGCTGAAAGTTTGCCATAAGCCCAAACCTTAAGCTCCCATATCATTCCAACAACTCCCTTCAAGCGACCCAATTCTACCTACACTCTAAAGCCAAACCCTTAGTCTGCTCAGGTCACGCGTCGCCGGCGTTGACTGATGTTGTAGCCGCAGCTGCAGCGAGCACTGCGGAGCAGAAGGTGGGCTTCACTTATTGGTGCTTAAGGGGAGATGGGGGAGTGAATACAGGCACCATTATAGGGGTATATGTGGGGATTATATTGGGATTATCATATGGATGCATTCCCCCACTCCCTTAATTAAGCACAAGTGATTTTTAGATTCCTTGAAGGGGCTACATGGGAGTAGAAAGGGATACATGGGGATAAGTAGAGATTACTGCGGTCTAGGGTCATCGGGCGTTGGGCTAAGGGCTCAGAGCTCTGCTCTTACTGCAGCAGTTTGTGTTTTTTTGCTTATAGAGCTGATCTGGGCAGGTTATAGCGACCTCACCCCAATCAGAGAACGGTTTTCAAATGTTATTATTCAGCATCTTCAATTAATTCAGCCGCTCACCGACCTCACACCCGCCACAAACCTGATTTATGGACCTCGAAGCCACGATGCTAGGATCCGTGATTTGAGTGGGGTGGCACAAGGGTGTATTAGACTGACTATGGGTGGCAGTTACCATCTACCTCAAGCATGTTTACAAGTGTTTTGCAAAGTATTGGAGCGCTTGAGCAATGAATCCTTAGAGACTCGCGCATTGGACTCCATGACGAAGCCCTATCCATAAACCCTAAACTAAACCATACCTTTAATTTCGGTGGGAAGTGACCTTCCGCAAGGCAGAAATAGGAAAGCCATCAACAAAGCTTTAGTTAGCTCGACCCTAAACCCTAAGCCCTCTAAGCCCGTGCTACTGGCAGGCTTTCAAGTCGTCGGGCAGAGGCGAATCTGATTCCGACGAAGGCAGGTGCTTGGATTAGGGTTTAGGGTTTAGGGTTGTGTTCATGGAAGTTTGGTGAAGGCTTAAAGTTTCAGGGCTTTACATTCCCCTCTTTAATAATAGGTCTTTGGGGGGGGGG
>CAJNIZ010047448.1:0-36190 GCA_905231905.1 Symbiodinium pilosum | reverse complement strand
GTGTGTTAACCCCGGCACAAGTAGTGCATTGGTTGTTGGGGACGCTTCTGGACTACTACTGTGTAGATGATGCCCCTGTGTTTCATCCCAGCACGCTCCACACGGGGCCCTCCGCAAACCTTGGTCAATCCAAGTGATTCAGACATTGTAGGGGCTGCCGAGGCACAAGGAGCAGTGTATGCCCACTGCAAGCAGCCCGCTTCGCTTTGTTCACAGTTGACTTCGCTAAGGGGCTTTAGCCTCTGCGGCTCGCCGGTGCGCAGATGCCGCGGATGCCGCGCAGGTGGGTTTTAGGTGGAACTGAAACGTGTAGTCCTGCGAGGAGCAAGTTTCTGCATGCTTCTTTGATCTACAATTGGATGCAGAGCTTGTCCAGCTGGAGGCGGAAGCCCCTAGCGCCAAAGAGGCTGCTGCGAAGTTTACAGACACTCGGTGCAAGGGCAAGATTTCCAGTGTGGGAGTGGGTATGCGTCCATGCAATTTGCGTCACCTTGGCTCGATGATTTTCAGGGGAGGTCCTAGCCAGCAGCTCCAGGCACCATAGTTCCTGCCATAGACGGAGGTTCCACTTCGACTCGATAATTGTAATCATCAACGCACTGTTCGTCCGCCTTGCCCACCGAGCTCGCAGTAGGCAGGACGATGGGGCTGGGAGCTTGTACATTTCTATTTGCAATTTCTTATGGCCGTTTTCCTGGAGAGTGGAATTTCGTTGAACTCATGACTTGCAGGGCCTGCAAGAGCAGTAGAAAGTGGTATCCTGCACGAACCACGTCGCAGAGCTTGTAAGACCTTGGAGCAAGGGTGGCAACACCGTCCCCTCACGCAGCAGATGCTTTCTGAACGAGGTCCCAGTTCAGACGCGTGAGCCGTCGTGTCAATAAGTAGCTTCCACCTTGGCCGCTAGTGGCTGGAAAGCAGAAATTCTTGAAACTTTGATGAGAGCAATTGTGGGGAATCGTTCCAGACTTCACATGGCTTCTGCGCTTTTGGTGCGCAGTGTGGATGAGCCTATGGCTCAATTGCGCAGTCTCGTTGCTGGCTAGTTTCTTATGGGGCCGAGGAGCTGGCAGGCTGCCAGCGCCTAGGTCCGACTCGCCAAGTCGCAGCCGAAGCCCGGTGCCAACAGTGTTGGCTCCGGATTCCGGGGATGAATCAAGTGCTATCAGAGGAGGGTTCGGGCTTGCTGCATCAGGTATCAGGTATTTGCTTTGCTGAATCGCTTTGCCTCCTCAGGGTAAACAACATACATAATCAAGCAAGCCTCGAGCTTTTCGCTACATGCTTGAAAGAAGATGCCGCTGATCCAGCGCTCAGGCGACACAGTTTCGAATGCAATGTCCGTTTGCTCCCAGAAATTTTCAACTTTGGTACTCCCCATTGTACAGAAATTGCCCCCAGCCCTCTTGGGACTGAATCATGCAACTTCGATATTGTTTAGCGTGCTTCCGGATGTGCTGGATGGCCTGAATCGCATTGCGTTGACCTTTTGAACACCCTCCGCCTCAGACAACTTGAGTCCTTGTTTTTGGAACCAATAGCTATCACAATAGCTCTCCACCCGCAATCTCCCGTTCTTCCTTGGTCTACACAAGCGCATCCTGCTTTAATAGAATCAGTCGCGGTGACAGAATCGTCGACGCTGTGAGCCTCGAGGGGCTTGGTCACCTGGAGGGTCCTTGGGTTCCCTCAATTTTCTGGGGGTCACCTAAGGGGGTTCGCCCTTTTAGGATTTGAGGGGACATGCTACGTTCCCGACCTCTAGGCGTCTCCTTCTGAGCGGGTCCTTTCTTCCTACCACGCTCTGCCTGCACTGCGGTGTCTTCGGCGTTGTTGTCCTGACATGTTTTCGGCCGTCTCGTTGCTGAAGTGATGACTGTAACTAGGTAAAGTCCCGTAGGGGTTTCGTTTATGGCGACACGAAACCTATCCTCACACTCGTAGCTCCAAGCGGCCTGGGCAGACATAACAGGAAGGGGCTGAGCCCTGGCAAATCACATGAGTTGCTTGCGCTTACGCAGCTGCCTGCGGATCTGTTCCAGAAATCTGGATAACCGGTACTCTGGCAATTATGGCAAGTTTTGTTGGCAGCAGGATTGTGGCTAGGGACATGATTACCCTTACCTTCCTTACTCTGGCCTCCTTTGCCTTTGCCTTTCTGCCCTTCAGACTTCCCTCTATTCCCTTTACCATCCTTGATTTGCCACCTTTTCCTTTGTAAGTACGATCAATCTCCATGGGAGTAGGCTGGTCCTGAAAGGTACCTGACTTATCTTCACTCAAGCCAAATGTTGCTGCAACTGAGGCTCCCCGCTTGCTTGAGAAAGCATCATAACGGGCAACAACTGAGCGCAATGCTTCATAGGTCATCATAGGTCCATCAATCTTCCATGATGATGTTTAAACGCTGCCTGAGCTGTCCACTAAGACACTTGAGTAAGGATGCCACCTTCTGATCGTCTGACATTGGAGAACTTGCAATTGGGTCATATTCTCCAAAGGCCTGCTCCAATCTGAGGACTTGGCTCAACAATCCACCCTTATTGTCAAAGACTGGCCATCTGTGAGTCATTTGGACCAATGCCAATGCGCGGGTGTGGGAAGATTGTTTAAGATCCACACTGATCTGGCGATACGCCTCACACCCGTTCCGCCCGGGAACTGTCTTCAACACACGCTTGAGGCGGTCGCTCAGCAGACATGCCAAAGGATGCTAACAAACCGTAAACTATGCGTGATCTATGAGCTCCTTCCCCTGAATGATTTGCAGTCGGCAATGGGGTCTTAGGGTTTTCCTGAATGTGCTTCAATTCTTTGTAAAACTCCTTGTCAAGGGTACAAAGGCACTGCTCAAATTCCCAACTCCATGCGGGCCAGCGCACCAATTCCTCATCTTTAGTTTTGCAAGAAAAGACCAGAGGGTGCTTGAGCACCTTGCTGAAATCCCTTGCACCAAGCCTTGTGTTGCTGCTGGCAGCGGCACTTGCAGGTTGCGATTCCTGATGCTGCTGCTGCTTCTGAAGCATCTGCGTTAACGTTTGCTGATCTTGCTTCATCATATCAAGCATATGCAACAACCTGTCTTATCCCTCGTTTCCCAGCGACCAACAGCAGGTACGGAAGATTCCAACTCCGACAGCAGCTTCTTGCAAAGGGCATTCCGGAGTCAGGCATACGTACTGTCATACACTCGTGTAACAGCGTATAACGAAGGCACTGGAGGTCTTGAGTACAACGACTTGTTCGTTGAAGTTGAGCGTAGACTTACAGGAAAGTTTCTGAAAAATTCTCAGGTGCATTCGCACTTGTGTCGTTGGTGTTGCGTCCTCCAGCGGAAGTGAAGATCACTCTTTCTCAGATTTCAGCTTTTTGGTTGCTGCCATCCGCAGTCAGCGAAGCAATGTCGCACGCGCAGCAAAGTCCAGTTGCAAGCCCGCAAGGCATCCTGATCCTGCGTGGAAATCCACAGGGCAGCCCTACCCGTCAAGCTGCACCCGAATCACTGCCTGATCCTTTTGGAAATGCTCATCATGTTCCTCAAATTCCTGCCTACGCATCCACAAGATTTTGGGGGTCTCAGTAGGCCGCCGTTGGGACACAAAGATGGCACATTGGCTGCTCGCAGCCAACAACTTGAAAGCTTGAGCCTGAAGAAGTCACGGCCAGCCCACTAACTGCGCCTGTTTTTTATTGAAAGCCTGCCATGTCCACATGCGTCCTGATAAGTGGCACGGCCGAACCGGGCTGATTCCTGCAAGTTCCGACAGCAAGTCTCGTCTGTAGTGAACGAGAACGGGAACTATACCACTCCAACCTCAGTACGAGCCACAACCGTAACGACTCCAGTTTCAACTTGCAGCGAAGGGAATTTCCAGGGGCCCTTTTCGTAACAGAGTCATTTCAACGTGGAAAATTTCCCAGCGCGGTCACATCCTTGCCGGCGCACCCGCAAGTGCGTGAGAGCAACTCCGTCGAGTTCCTTAGCGTGGCCCGTCACCATGATCGTGAGTCCCGGCAATGGTCGAAAGGACTGAAGCAATTCCTGCAGAAGGTTGACTTGGTCCTGACCATCAGTCCAAGTCACTGCACCTTGGCAGGCCTTCCCCTGGCGAGTATGCTCAATAGCATCATCGCAGGACGTAAAGGCGGCCTTGCCCTGCCACTCAGCGGACTGGATACCAACAATCCTAAGTCTGGGGCAAGGAGGCCCAGCGTTTCGCTCCAGGACTTATCCTGCGCCGGTAAGGAACAGTGCCCTGATCCCAATGCTGTTGGCATTCTGACTCTGGCTTCCCGCGCAATTTCTCTTCCCGCAAAGTGTACTCTCGCAAATCGGCGGTGTCAATACGGCGGGCCAAGTCTGAGGCTCGTACTCAAGGGCATCCTGCCGGTGCTGCTGAGGCTCTGACGTCCCGAGCCAAGGCCTGCGTGACAAGTTGAGCAATTTCTTGCATGTCTCCATTAGCCAAAGTAAATGTTGCACTGACGCCTGGTCATGTCACCGCCACAAGCTCAAGCCCTGGCGGCTGGCGTGGACACCGTACACATCACAAGCTGAACGCAAACATCAGCAGCATGGCAAGAAGCAATGGTACATCTTTGGGCATCCACTGCCCTATCCCTGACCAAACGCACGATCGTTCAGCGGGGCTTCCATACACTGTTCAAGTTGCATAAAGAACTATCTGAGGCACGGCCAGCCACGCTCTCCACACCATCAGGTGCGCAGTAGCTTCTCCGACAACCATGGCTTTGGACCTCTGAGAGCCTCATTCGAGACTGCATTCGCGTTGGAAGCCAACATGAACACACTGCCCCAGATTGGAAGGGAGAATGGCTTAGGGTTAGCCTCAAAACTCCTACCGCTGTTATCAGGCTTTGCAAAAATCAAGCACGACGTTTTGCTCAGGGTTCCAGCAAGGAGCAGTCCTCCAGAGCTTAAGGACCAAGACATCTCAAGAGAAGTAGGCAAGACCACACAATAGGGGGGCTCCGGCACGCCTCGGGGCCCGAAAACAAAAAAGGGACCTGCGCAAAATGCCGGCAGAATTGATTTGCGGACACAGGCCGTGCCGCTCTTTCCCATCCGTTGAACTTGTATTTTCGGAACAGTGCAACATTCTGAATTGTGGGGCTGTATTGAAATCATTGTTTTTGTGGGCAAGCTTCAAATCGCAACTGGTTGCGTTTGAAGCTTCTGTGGAAAGCATTCCGGGCCTTCTATCAGCTGCGTCTGCTGACAAGAAGTCATTGTCCTAAACTTTGTAAATTGTGAAGGCTGAAAAATCTGATTAGGAACGCCCATGAACGCCCGTTACATGCACAAGTTATATCTAAAGCCACAAACGGGTGATAACTGTTCTAAACCGATATATGGGCTGTCAACTTTGGGATGGGGTGGGGATGCTCGAAGTGATAATTTCGTAGTTCCAGTTCTCAAGCATCGTGTGCAGGTTTGTAGGTTTCCCGTTGGACATTCCGTCAAAAGAGGCTTATGGTCATTCTGCGGGCAGCCGGTTTCGGGTGTTTTTTGTTCCAATCACAAGCCCATGTGCATGAACATGAAATTGCTTTGAGTAAAGAAATGGATCGACGAGCTCAAGGTTGGAACCAGACCCAGAGGCAGCGGGGAAACGTCAAATGTATTCCAGCGACGGCTTCCTGTTTGCGCAACCACAAAGATCCACAAAGTAAGAGTCACCCAATGCGATGCATTCATCAAAATGAGTTTGGGACGGGGGCTGTCTCTGCGCGGCGCGAAGTTATGAAGGACATGCTTGCAGCAATGCCCAAGTTATGGCAAATTTGCTTCCAATGGATATGATGATATGATATTACAGAGCGAAACCAGCTCACAAAGATATTTTGAAAGTCATTTTCTCCTGAAGCTGAAGCTTGTTGTTGCGCAGCAGTCGCTAAAAACCATGTTGTGGTCCCCATGGCGGGGAGATGAAGCTTGATGTTGTGCATCAGGTTCGTAGTTTTTGTCAAGAGATGTAGAAAAAAGCCGGTCACCATGTGGTGTATGAGGTGTTCTTACGTTGGCACATGCTTCAGGAAAACAGCGGGGTCCGTTTCGCGGGCATGGCGTCCCAAATGTTTGGGTCGGATGGTTGTGCCACTTTTAATGACCAAAATGTTCTTGGTGTCGTTGGGGAACACGCGACAGCCTGGTCATCGGTGAGCTCGGATTGTTAAACGGCAGGCGGGGAGAATGTTGTGGCATGATTTTTCAACCCTTGATCCAGGACTGTCTGCTGCGGCGATTTGCAGACCAGGCATGGACAAGAGGTTGCACATGCATTGAGTGGCCCCATTGCATACTCTTAATTCCCTGCAGACTTCTGTTGCGCATAAACGGCCTCCACCAACATATCAGTGTGGTGTGGCTGTTTTGCAGCTGTTGTACGCTTGAAGCCATTCAGCATTCCCTGTCAGTATCTTCAACCAACGCAATACAGTGGTTGGAGCTGAGTTTTCTGTTATCTTCTGTGGCGGTTCCTAACTGCACGAGGCTTTGCAGAAGTCACCCGAACTACAGCAAGCCTTGTCTGCTCGGGTGGCCACTTGTGCTGCAGACAAGAAGAGGGTCCGGAACTCGCAAAAAAGGCTGCGGCACGGCGAGTTCCAGGAAAGACTTGAGATGGCTAATCGTTGCGTGAGCATGGAGCGTACGAACTTGAAGTTAAACCGATGTCCCTGTTCCACGCTGCTGTCTTGCAAGCCAAACAGTGGGCCCCAGGCCAATGCTTTGCGGAGTAGCGGCACAGCCTCCACTTGTTGCCTGGCAGAAGCCGTTTGCAAAATGAGGTTTGCAAGACCCACCCTCCCTAGGTATGTGAGGCAAGCACATAACTTGGAGTGGCGGCCAGCCTGAAGTTTAAGTGCACCCATTGGAAATGCGAGCCGGCTTTAGTTGTCGAGTGCTTTTGGGTTTCTGAGCTTGTTCTTCCAATTATCTTATCTGAGTGCTTAGGTTCCTGAATTCCCCATCTTACGGGTCTCAAACATGACTTTTCTTGTGGTTAAACGGGTATCACAACACCCCCAAGTGACGTGTATTGGGGTCATATAGGGAACCCTGTTAGGGGGCGCGTTGCAGTAGATTGAAGTTCGGTAGTTCAGGGAGTTCTTTCATGCAGAAGACATGCGATAGCACTGGCCTTACAGAAGACCCTATGACCTGACAAGCAGAAGCTCTGCCGTGGCTTTGGCGCCAGCTGAGGCAGCGGCGGCGATGTGACGCCCTCGGAGTCCCCACCAGGGCCTGTGCTGGACCCTTCGGAGCAGCTCGGCTTGGCAATGCCTTGCATGTGGTGGGACACTGCTTGTACGTGCATTTGAACATGCCATCGATTTCCTGCTTTGAAGAAGTTGCAGCTTTGTTGTGCGCAAGCTAAGGCACTACGTCACCTGGTCAGCATGTGGCAAGCTTTGACTCCGTGAACAGGGCACGGAGTGGCAAAGGAGCCGGGCTCTCTTTGGCTGGTGACCTGTAAGTCCACAACATCTCGAGCCAACAACCCGCCAACAGCAGTGTGAAAGAAATCGACAGCAGTTGCTCTAGTGGAGCCCAGCAAGGTTCCTCGACGGTCCAGCGCAGAAACTTGCCGGCAATCAGAACCCGCCAACCAGTTTTCAGTGTGGTCGTGTCCGCTTGTTTAAGATGTTGACGCTGCGAGTCAGGATGCCCTCCGACCCCTTTGGCTGGACACTTTTCTAGTGATGCTGTTGCAGTGCTGTCGTACAAATACAGATGCATACATGGGCCTGTATGTCGAAGAATTGTGACGCGGCCGAGCAGTGAAAGAACTGTTTATGGTTCCAAGGACGTAAATTACGATCCCGACCTCCTGGAGGAATACCGCGATGTGGCTTGGACGAACTCTTAACATCCAGCATGTAGGTGTCAGGATAGTGGTAGCAGGTGCTCCAGGCTTTTGCATGTTGGATTTGGTGGAGTTACACATAAAAGCCCAGGACCTGGACCCAGGCTACCGGATTCGCGAGATCAAAGAGCAGGAGCTTCTGCTTGTGGCTTGACTTGCAGCACATTCCACGGATGTGAAGTCAGAATATGAAGCTGTGACCAAGATGTGACGATGTGTTCACAACTATTTGACTCTTCATTTGTGCCATCAGCCTAAGCAGACAAAAGGAAATCCAAGACAAATACGAACGTGCGCTGGCCGCTGCGCCTGAGCTGCTCCAGCAGCTCGTCTTGCAAGCTCTGCGTCAAGCGCCCCAACTGAGAATCACCATTTGTGAAGCGCGTGCGGGCAGCTCTTGAAGAGCCAAGAAGAGCTTTCAGTGCTCAAAGGGCCATGGCAAACTGAAGGCACACACTTCGCATGCCAACGGCCTGCAAAATTGGAACTTGAGTTGGGGCACCCTAAACAGGTGGGCCACCGACGTTCTGCCCAATGCGGCGGCGCATGTGGCTGAGGACCGATCAACCAGAACTGTTGGAGCTTATCTTCACAGTAGCGCTAGAAAACTGTACCTCAAACAGTTTGTTTCTTCCACCGCGCAAAAGAGGATCCCGTGGCATCCGCAGGCGAGGCTCCAGCCCAGAGGTGTGCCGAAGATGACGAACTGCTCGGAGGCCCGAGGGGCGGGTTGGGGTGTTGGGATCATGTTTTGTCTGTGTAGCGTTTCGCTATGGTTCTTTGCTTGTTGTTGTTGTCTGTCACGGACGTTGTCCAAACGTCATCTGCATTTCTGCAGGTTTAGTACAAACTTGCAGGTTAATGATTTCAGAGCTGGCAGTCAAGCTGCAGCTGTTGGGTGTTGCGAGTTTTGCTTTACCGCGCTTGCCAGTGGTTGCTGTCATGCAGCTTGTTGGCGATGTGAATGGTTTTACTTGACACATCTAGACACAATACTTATAAGTAAGCTTCGCTCGCCCACCCTGGCAGGCACCCCTGCATTGGCTGGGGCAGCGGAGCCAGGAGCGGGATGTCAGAGCTCCCTTGCCCTTCCACCTGACCTGAGCCAGCTGCCTACCTGGATTTCGTATCAATCCCCGCTATTTCTATACTCTGCACAGCATCCCACCACCTGACACCTGCAGCCAAATCTGCAGTAAGTTGGGGCCTTTTCCTAAGCTTCAAGCTGCAGGCCCTCTCCCTCCAGAGGCGCCCGCTGCAAGTGCCGGCACCCAGTCAGGGCCCAAACTGATTTTGAGGCATTTGTGACGCGAGATTTTGTTCTTTAAAGCTGGCTGATATGATAGAAAATTGCAAGGATGGTTGCGCCACAGACGAGCTTTGCGTCCGGCGGCAGCGATCACACCCTGGCGGATGCGATCATGCCACTTGCATGCGCTTTCATTCTTTGGTTTGTTCGGGGTTACCTATTTAATTTTCCGTTGGCATGCGTCCTCGAGAGGGTCAGGCCAAATGCATGTTTCAGGTTTTTGCAGGTAGTTGTGGGGTTGACAGCTTGATGCGTGGCTGCACCTGTTGAACTGGGGAACGTAACAATATCTTGCGATCACATACCCGGGCCTAAATCCCAAAGCACAACATGCATAAGCCATCACAACAACAAGCAAGGCATGGTGTACAAAGCTCTGGGCCTCCTCCTGATGAGATGGCGGAGGCACCTCAGACGATGATCGAGGGCGATCAGCCTTACGGAACATTCGGCGAAACTGCGAGAGACATTTTTTGCTTCCATCGGGGCAGGGCGTCTGATGTTACCTAGAACAGGTGCAGGAGATTTCACAAGTCGCGCAGGAGATCAGGACTGTCCTCTACCAAAAGCAGCCTCGTCATGGTCATGTGCACTTTGACTCGGGCCAATCGCAATTTTTCAGACATGAGTCATTTCAAACTAAAGCTTTGCAAAGGCACCTGACACTGTTCCGACCTTCGGAGCCAACCAGGAGGCCTTCAGTGCCATAGACTAGCACGTGGGGATTACCATATCCAAACTTGCGGATGCTCATGTTATGGTCGGCTGGGCATCGGGGTCAGTTGGTGCTGTCTGCTTGCGGCCCTTTGGCCGTTTCCTCTCTCACCCTCCCCGCCCCAAACATCCCCAACCGAGTGCAACATCGAAGTTTCTTGAAGGAGGTGCTTCGCTTGCCCGAGCATGAGTAGAACAGGGCGGAGGGTGTAAGAAGGGTACCTTCAAATCTGGAAAGCTCACTCAGAGCCAGTTATTCTTCATAAGACAACCCTATCACTTTCTGGTATATCTCTGGCTCTCAGTGATGATCTGGAGGTCATAAGATTTAGCCAGTTGCCTGTCTGTTTGGCACCAGGTGGCCGTAGCTGAAGAGACGCGGGCAGGCCGGCTGTGATGCACCACTGAGGGCCCTAGACACACCCAGAGCGATCTAAAAAGATTTAATCTAAGGTTGCTCATGTGTTTTGCTGGCTGAGTGTCGAAGGATGTTTGACTGTCAGGCAGCTGATTCCTTCACGAAAGCTGAATTCTGAACCTTCTCAGCCCCCCCGGCTCCCAGCCAAGCCGAACCTATTGTCCACAGCTTCAGGGCTCGAGCTGCCAGCAACGCCCAAGGCCCGTGGTCTTCGCTGTCAGTTTCTGATCTTGTGACAGCTTGTCTTAGAATCAGCCCTTACCAGCATGAAGTAGGTGTATTACTTCTCGACTTGTTTACTGCAGCATGCTTTGATGACTGCCTCTCCTGTGGTGGACTACAAAACGTCACAAGTGCGTTGCGTGGCGAAGATCTCAGGCGCTGTCCTGCGGTGGCAAGGTTCGGCCAGCTGATGGCCGGCCGCCAATACGTAGCTTGGCCTCAAAGCTTTCGCCGAACAGCTTTGCAAACTCTACATGCCTCTCCGGCAGAATCGTTATTGAATTCGGGCCATTTGGTACTCATATGCAGACCAATCCAATCTGCTGTAATTTTCAAGGACTTTTAAAAAGCCAGGCAATTTTCTCGCAGTCTTGGCCACCAGCAACCACTGGGGAGCTGGAATCTTTCAGATCCTGCAGTAAGGCCATCCCGACTCAGCTGACTCCTTCTACCCAGTGGAGCTGGACGGTGTTGTCTACGCGACTGGAAAGCATTGGACGATATTGGATATGGCTGCTGTGGTGATTAGAGCCGACAGGATGGTCAGCCAAAGGAGTGAAGAAAGCTGGCCCCCAGCTGGCTGGAGGTGCAGGTCTAGTGTGTGCACATGCCCTTGTCAAGCCTAACCTGCTTTTGGCGCGGTGGCACTCTGCAGACATGGCGTTCTTGGGTGGCAATGTTGACGGATAGGCTTTTGGATGTGTGATGTACACACAAGAAGCCTTTTTTCCAGCATGCCAAGGACTCCTTCAACCTCCGAATAGTTCACGAACGTGACCGGACGGGCTGCTCAAACTCCTGATTGGTACTGCTTGTATACGTATTTTGGTTCCCTTCCAGTAAGCTGCCTGCATCGAGCAACAGCTGATCTGGCTTCCCCCCTGAGCGGCAGCCAGTCCAGCCTACTGACCTCCTGCACAGCAATGTTCTGGTCAGTGGCGGTCAGGGTCTCTGTTCTGTGCGAGGGTTGGTCGGTCTGTCAGCCCTGGGTCGGTTTACAAAATGGTGTCCCCGCAAGGTGTCCCCGAATAAATCGCGGTGGGCAGCATGTGCGGGGCAAGCTGTTTCTTCCTACAATGGGGGGAGCAGTGTGAGGCAAGGTTTTCTTCACTGAGGTCGGAGGGAGGTCAAATCTGTAACAACAGGATGACCGTTAAGTGTAAGCCGGCTCAGCAGCTGCTGGCTTTTTTAGCTATAACTTCTCCAACCTTCTCGACCCCTTCATTATGGCATCGGACAAGCCACACATCGGCTCTGACCATGACTGCTCTGTTTGATCACCCTCTGAACGCCATATTGCCTGAATTTGCGTAGCACTATAAGTGCTGACGTGTAAGCAAGGTTTTGAGGAGACAAAAGACTTCCCGATACGGCTGAACAGTGCCATGGCTGGAAGTGAGGTTTGCAAGAGGATTCCATTTTAGCACATGGTGCTTCTAGATGACAACAGCTTGACAGTGCGGCCCCTGGAAGAAGAGACCCGTGCCACCCATCAAGTCAGCACAAGATAGCAGAAGCTCGGAAGGTATTGTTGCTGGCCGGTACCAAGCCACTCGGCACAGTCAGCTCACCTAACAGAAGAAATCGCCTCTGGTGGCATTTCACTTGCCGGGGTTTGGCTGGTATGCAGGCATCCCAAAATTAGTGAAACATGTGAGATGTTGACATGCTAGACACCTGGAAACGCACATGTACAACTGCTGATCTTCACGCATAACTTCACCACGAAGCCATTGGCGACAGATAGATCCGTCACAGTATGATCGCGCCTGAAGCTTTTGTGTAAAGATATGCGAAGCTTTTCTCAGTTGATGACGTTGAGCTGCTTTGGGCTGTGAACATCCAGGTCCTTGAGTACCTGGGATCGGCAGCCTTCTCCCGAGCTGTCCAATGTCTTGACCTCGAGAACAACAGGAGCAGCTCTGGGTACTGGGAGTGAGTCGACCTATCATCAAGCTGAAATTTGTCGTTGCGTGCCGACAGAAGCTTGAGGTTCTAACTCTGCAGGCAGAACTAGGCCAAGCAGCAGGGATCTGTTCTGAGCCCTGAGTAGCAGATACATCAGTCCCCCATACCCAAGCGTACCTTAAGAGGTCCGATAGTCAAACACCCCGCCAGAAAGGATGGTCTGTATGAAGATCATCAACAACAACAAGGACTTCTTAGACCAGTCCCTGGACGAGATCAAGCTGCTGAGGCCGGGTGGTGGTGCCGTATCATTTGTCGCGCAGTGGCAGCTTCTCAGTCAATGCAGCTTGCCGCTTCATAATCATGACACATCGTGACCTTTGCCTAGCAGCTCAGCACATTTGCACTGAAACCTTCCCAGGCTGATTCGAGCCAATGTGGTCTGCGCCCGAGTGTCGTTTGGTGTGTGACTTTTCGATTGGAGCATGCAAGTTGCGACTTTGCTGCGGAACGTTGGGGGCAAATGTGTGTCCTTAGTTCAAGGTTTAAGTCTGTAGGAACTTTGTCAGGTAAGACTTGTCAGGGTGCATGCTTCATGTGTTGAGTTTTCGGGACAGAGGTTGTCAGCACGATTTTTGCACGATGAGCGGATCACATCCTATGCGCCCTACAATGCTACAAACCTTTATGCACAGACCTTTACCAATAAAAAGCCCTGCTTTATACCGCAAAAGGCCAAAGGCGCCGCAGTCAACCATTACTACCTGAAGATCACCTCAACAAAACCCCTGCTCGTCATGCTGGCAAACAGAGCTTCGGAGACGGTGCTTATTCATCCCTAGTGCCACTGAAAGCCTGAAAGGACAATATCGACGACAAGAACTGTCTGGCACTGGTGGAGCCCTGGCCATGATCGATGTTCATGTCGCATTCTGTCTGGAGCATGTCCTGCAGTCCTGATGCTGATGCACGTGTGAGCCCCACGACTCCTGATGCAGTCTGCTGTGCTCTTCACTCGCATGTCTGCTGAGCTGTGACTGTGCGAGTAGGACCTGGCCAAGGATTATTTCTACCACAAGGAGCACCTCATCATTGTCACGGCTTGGGCCTCGGCTGGAGGGTTGCATTAAGATAGTATAACATAGTTTTACGTGACCTAGGTAGATAGCCAGAGAATGTGTCTGTAGCAGCTTAGTCATCAGTGTTGGCTAATATCGCCAGAAACCAGTGGCATGTGAGGACTTGAGAGAAGAAGCGCCAGTGTATCCCAGTGGTCAGGAACTCCTCCGAGACAACCTCTACGAGTTTTCGAAGTACAACCGTGAGGCAGTGCGAAGGGCGTGCTGAAGTATGCTTCAGTTGTTTCAGGATCGCCTGAAGTTTTCGAGGGCGGGCAACATAGGATGCACGACAGTTCAGCAAATCTCGGTATCCTTGCTTGTCTTAAGACCGGAGGCTTGTGAAGAGCCGTACTTCACGCTCGGAAGGCTGCAGAGGACGCTTTCTCTAGCCTGCAGCGTGCACTGGGAAACTCAGTAGGCAGCTGCACCGTAGGATCTCGAAGCAGATCCTGGTTGCCCTGGAGTGCCCAAGCTTGCGTTGCTCATACTCCCAAGGGGTAAGCTATGACCTGTCCAATGCTAGGAGTTCCTTGACAAAGGTACATCCACCAGCTGTACTTGATCCATGCAGACCTAAAGCCTGAGAACATTCTCATCAAGAGTTACTCGCGCTGTGAGGTGGGGAACAGATGTAACGCATGTGACCATGAGCCGTGTCTTGAATAGTTCAGCCTAAGAAATCCCGCTTTCCAAAGAGCCGCAAGTGGAAGCTTCTGAAGAGAAAGGTCAAGGTGATCGACTTTGGCTCCTCCTGCTTCGTAGATGATCAGTGCCTTGGCATAGACGTCGGGAAGTTGGAAGTTCGGCGCAGAGACTGCCTAGCAGCTGGATGTTTTCTGTGTGCTGTTGCTTTGCCGTATCTTGCCGTGTCTCTCAGGCTGACAAACTATGTGCAATCACGGTCATACAGGACCAGAGCATTAAGTTGGGGTTTGTTTCTGGACTCGAGTGTCATGAGACCTACAGTGCAAGCTTTGCAGAGGGTGTCTTCTGGGCAGCTTGAACTTTGTGGCGGGACAGCTCTAATGCGGTTTGGGAATCCCAAGCTTCCCTTTGAAAAGTTTGGGAAGCTCCTGGGTTTTCTGAATGCCTTGCTGCCGCTCCACGCAGAGCCTCCATCCCAAAATATCCCCAAGCCGCCAGGGCTCCTGAAGTGATTCTGGGCCTCTCGTACGACCAGAAGATCGACATTTGGTGACCTGGCTGCTAGCTGGTAATGACCGTAAATTTCAATCCGCATCAGCAACGCATCTGCCGCCCGGCGGAACGTGGGGCTCAGAGATGTAGACGCGCGATACGAATCTTTGAATCCCAAATGGGCAGGAGAGCACAAATTTTTGTCCGCCTACCCCGCATTGGCCAGATTTGTGTTCGTACTTCGTGATGCTCTGTCATCTGCGTTCAGAAGCCGTATGCCCGTTCCCTTGAAGATCTCAAACCTTGTCAATTGCTTCCATGCCACTGTCGGGGCTTCTATTCAGGTTCAAGATTCTTGCTGGAAGCTCTACTGTACAGCAGTCGGTACGACGGAAGTAAGGTCATTGGGATGCATTGTTGCGGAGCTCTGGGCAGGCAGTTCTGTCATGCATCTGACAGCTTCAACTGGAGGTTTCAGGGTTGACCCCTTGCCTTGCAGTTTTGATTTGAAAGGGTTTCTTCGGGTTCGAAGATTGCCGACATCTGTCGTTCGCAGATGATTTGGTAGCATCATTGTCACAGAAAGAATTTAATTGCGGAAGACGTCGCTGTCACAGGTCTTGTCGTTTTGTGCTGTGAACGTCAGAGTCTTCCCACATTTGCTGCACAGCTGCAAAGGCTTTGTTCTCTTCCAGAATGACTCTGTCCAGAGCCTTCTAGCGAGGATCATGGGCATTCTGGGGCAGCCTGGGCAGCACGAAGGTTTCGAGGCATGAAGCCAACTGATAGCAGAAGCCTCCGCGCAATCTTTTCTGCAATCAGTTGGTGTCTTGAGCTTCAGCCCTGTAGAGCTTGAGCCAACAAGGCCTATATTCCTGTTTGGCTTTTGCCCTTATCCTCTGTTGAAAGATTGAGCCCTTGCGAAGCGGCGAAGCGTTCTGCTTGAGGCCACTACCTGCGCACATGATGGCCACCGGCCGCTTTGTGCCACAGTACTTCACGCAGGACCTGCATATCCCCAGTTGGGTGAGGCTCATGCGTACTGGTGCCTTAAAGCATGTTTTTGCGTCCTCAGATTTTTGGACAGCTTGAACCTCGCAGGACGGTAGGCTCTTCCGCGAGTCGCAAAGTCCTCCTGCCTCAACGGCCGCCACGACGCCGTGGCCCTAGAAGAGTTCTGCGGCGAAGTTTGCGTGAAGAAATCTGAGGCCGGTGGAGCCGCAGCGTTCTTTACACCTCTTGGTACCCAAGAGGACCTGCTCTGATTGAAATGGAGCATGCTAGGCCTTGAGGGTGCAGATCTAGGATGAGGGGCAGCATTGCTGTGGCCGAATCCTCCAGAGAGTACTGTATGCTGTTATAAGAGGCTTTCATGATATCCAAAGCCTGGCCTGACAGCGCCAGGACTTCTCTAAAGCAGCGCATGCGAACGAATGATGAGGCCAAGAACCGCTGACCGAGCATGGGTTTTGAGCCTCCTTTACGAATCCAGCAGGTTGAGAAAGGATTTTGTTCCAAAGGACCTTTCCGATTGCCTTTGTCCTTATCGGGATTGTTGCCCGTCTTGTCTGCTTTCGGGAACCTTAGAGTATGAGCCTGGTTATCACGGGCTTCGAGTGGCCGGGGACAGAGCAGCGGCACCTCAAAAATCACCCGCAAGTGCCAGCAAGCCTAAAATCCCATGCTCAGAAATGCATGTTTCTTGACTATGTTTGCTAAGGCCATGGCTCAGGTGTAGTTGAGCACTGGGCAACAAAAAAAATGAACTGGGCTTTGCGGCACCCAGTTTTCAAAGCTGTTCCGGTGCTGCTTGGGGCATAGCGGACCCCATGGGTCTTAACAATTTGGCACACACCTCAAGCTCAGTAGATGCGCTCGCTGATTTCCAGCACAACGCTGTCTGTATGGTGACCTCAATACTTTTCCATTCCTGTAACTTGCTGTAGGCGTATAAGGCAGACAGTGTGGCCTTGAGGGTGTGTGCAGAAGTCTCCCAGCCTAAGCCCGAGCTTGGTCATGGGAAGAGCCTACCTCACAGCCTCGCATGGAGGGATTGCACAGGTTTTCTTGGACTTCCTCAGCTATCTTCTTCAGGCAGGAGCTTACTTTCGTACACGTCGGCTGTTTGCAGAGCATAGCAGCCTGCAAGCAGAGCCTCGAACAGCTAGATGTGCTACAACTAAGTACACATCAGCAGGAGCGCAGCGTGCGTTTTGCAGGTCCTGACTCGGCAGTGTACACGTGCATGTGCAACACAAAGCTTTTGCACGAGTTGGAGGGCCGGTGTCAGCTTTGCAGGGGCTTATAGATTCTGGGGACACAGGGGCAGGCTAGGAACCCACAGGCATAGAGCACCACGGTCAATTCTTTCACCAAAGGATTCAATCCGCTATGTAATGTGCAGATGGTACAAACGCAGGTGGACCCAGCGCTTCGGCCCACGGCCACAGAGGCGCTCAAACACCCGTTTCTCAGCCAGAGCCCCAGCGGAGCTGCATCTATTTGTCAGACATTTTCTGTAACCCATCCTTGGTCCTCGTCACCTTGCCACCACTCGGAACTTACCTCAACCCACCGCAGCTACCAGGACCAGGAGAGGGGCCGTCAGATCAGCGTCTTAGGCCACAACCCTTGTGCATGTTGAGAGGCCCGAGCACGCATTCTGAAAAAGAGGGTAGCAGCAGAGCATCTGAATCTGCTGTCGCGCTACAGTATTGCCTTTCCTATCCCGTTGGCCCTGGAACGATCTTCGCCTGCATCTCTTAAACCTTGTTAAGGAAAGCTCAGCATGCCGCCTGCCACAAGGTCTGGGTCGATATAGCGATGGCTATCACTGACGCTTCTCTGAGCGCTCCCGCGCGAACACCCAAGTTTCAGGTTTGGAGGGTGCCGCGTTCTAGGTGTATGGTGCAACTGCTCCAAGCTGCAATCGATTCAATGTTCCGTGGAGAAGTTTGAAGACAAGGCGTTCTGTGAATTTGGCAATGACTTCATCAGCCCGTTTACGGCTTTGATTGCAGGCAGGGAGCCCTACATCTCTAGCATGTCGGCTGGGCTATGGATTCATTGCATGCAATCAGCCTCGCCGGGGAAGAGTGGGTCCTGACCCTCTGACCCAAGAATGAGCTATGGCCTCAAACACGACGGTATTTCCTTGTTTGCGATTGTCGCAAGTTCTTGACGCAGAAGCGATATTGAGTCACTCTTTCCCGCCGCGTGTTCACTTAAAGGGAGACTAGCTCGTACGCCAGTTGGCGCTCGATCAGAGCAGCAACAAACCCCATTCTTGATTGGCAGGATCATGCTGTGTCCCAGTTTCTGCATGCGTCTGTGGGCATCTGCTTCAAAAGGCAGAACATGTGCAGAAGCACCAGTAGCAACTACCTCAGAGAGCACACAGGCAACCGTAATCATTGCAACTTCCAGCTCTTTTACACTTGCAGGCGGAGATTTGCGCTACAGGGAGTTTTCTCCAACAAGCTCAGAACATGTGCTGTGTTGGTGGAATGCCTGTTGGCCCAAAGCCGCAGAGAATGAATCCAAGGGGAGTCCATGCTGCCACCGGAACGCAGTTCCTAGCCAAAGGGCCATGACAGCCAACCACGTCAAAGCATGTCAGATTCGACTTAGGACTTGCAATGCGCATCAGTCTTATCATTGATCTTAGTTTTATGAGATTACGAGTTGGACCAATTGGCGGGCCATGTCCTTCCAAGCAGCCCGGGATGTGTCGTCACTTCTCGTCCCGCAACAAAGCTCCGAGGTCGGCAACTGCCTTTACCAGTCCACGCTTGGATAACACCTCCAGCAAAGTGCACTCAGCCCCTTGGGTGCTGAACGCAAGATAGCAAGATAACACCTTCACCAGAAGAGTGTCGGGCCGCCTCTGCAGGATCTAGTCGCCCGTGGTGTGGGAAATCGCGAAGCGAGGCCAGTGCCTGCTTGGACAGCCATTCTGCTTGCTGATATGTCATTTGTTACGCTTGTGGCTCATGTTGCGCCAGACGTCACCAGAAAATGTTCATGTCGTGTCACACTTTTCTGCCATCTCAGTCAACATGACTCTAGTGTTTCGTGCTGCCAAAGACGCCGCACCGTGCTTCGAAACTGGGTCCTTGAGCGTCTCTCAAATCTGCCACTTGGCAAACCGCATCAGTGACTGTCGATGTGGAATTTGCTTCAGGCAGGAGGACGTGGCAAACTGCAACATGTCTAGCGTGCTTTCAATTGCTCAGCCTCCTGACGGCTCCTAGAGGTGCAAGAATGAAGCCTAAACTCTCTCGTTTTAATCGGTTGCGCTTCTGCCGAATGCCGAACCCAGGATATGGTTCTTGATGCTGTCTGCGCTGTGCATGCCTCTGATAGTGACTCTGCACCTTGGCTGACAGAGGTTGCTCGACACACTTTGACTCGACCTCTCGCAGGTCCGTAGCGGATGGACAAAACATGTGTACCTCACTTTGCGTGCTTTTTTTGTAAGCGGTTGAGTAGCAAAAGTTTGAGCTTGATCTTTCGGTGCTGGGCTGTCGAATGGCTTTCAAACTGTTTTTGCGACCAATCATTGCCCTGGCTGTTGGATGTAGCCAACTGGAGATGCTAAGGCTGCTGCCTCTCAGCTGCATCTTTTACGAGATGCTCGTTGTCGCTGTGAATTGTTTTGCGTTCCAGTTCAGCCACGCTAAGCATCTGACCGGTGGGAACGGGAATGTGTGAGCCAACATAAGTCCTGACCCAGGTTAACCACGCTATTTGTTGCGAAGTTCTGCGACATAATCAGTTGCTTGCCTTCTCAATCTTCAGGAACTTCTTTTCAGTTTGGTTCGAAATCACGTTGCATAGATTTTGCTGGAAGGCCCACGGGTTATTCCGCAGACAGGTGGCCAGAACGCGGGCGGAGCTATAGCTGTCTTCATCTTCGGGCATTTCGAAGACTCCTGCAGCTTGGTTTCAACGGCATAGAGGCTACAGCTTCAGGCTGAACCACGAAGAAGGCTTCCTCATTTGGATTCATTTTGCCCTGAGTTCCTTTCTTATCATGAGGATGGAATGCGCAAGCTGTGTGGCCAGCGAACTCTCAGTAGGAAGTTACCTTGCTGACACTTTTCCAGGTGACCAGCCTCTTGGGGCCTTGGCAGAGGCGTACTGGATTGTCCTTGCTGCGAAGATGCCCCCTGGTTCAGGGCAGGCAGGACCGTATCAGCCGCAGGCCAGCCGTAGAATGACAAGTAGTTCATTCAGGGAGAAGTGGAGCTGAGAGTCGCTTTGCAACTGCTTTGGGTGCATGAACGGCAGCTGCAGCACTGGTCGCCAACCCACCTTCTGAAGTGTACAGCCTGGTATCAGATGCCGACCGTGAGGTTTTTCTGTAGCAGTGGCTGTTGTAGTAAGAGAAGACTGATGCATCCTGAATTGCAAATCATCGCATCAAGAAGCCTGGCGACACAAACGCGAGCATTGTGGTATATTGTGACGCGAAGACCATCAAGCAAGTTTAGTACCGTCGCGCAAGCCTAGAAACATGTCTCAATCATGACGGAGAATTGATTCAGCCAGCTCTTTGTGTTGTTCCGAATGGCCTTGGCTTGCCGGCCCATCTAAGGACATTCTTGTACATCTGGAGCAAAGTGCAGGAAATAGATTGCGAATGTTCCTGCTTGTTCCTTGACATGCAGTCAAATGGTTGAATCTTTGCAGTCTGACTGACCCAATTTTAGTTCGGCAGAGCTGCTGCTGAAGGCATCTTAAATGCAGGCTTTCTTCCGCCTTCGTAGTTGGGGTTCAGAGGATCACTGGAGTAAATGCATGCGCCAGCTATATGTCGCAATGCATTAGAAGATAAGAGGTGCTTGCCCACTGTTCTTTGCCTCCAAAGCTCGTACGGCTAAGCATTTCAAGAAGGAACTGTGCAAGCATGCTCTTTGTCGTCAAAGCCACCAAGGAGATCTTTCTTCTATGCGCTGGTCCTTCCCCCAGCGATTGCCTTCGAGCTGGTGTGGCGGGGAGCCCGGGAATCATGCTTGGCAGCTCCGCTTTGCCGGATTCCCTCTGTCCCGAGGTTGTTGGGTTTTCTATGAGCATCCGCCTTGCTTGAATACACGTAGATGCATGGCATGTTTGGGCAACTCTGACCGTCAACAACAGGCTTGAGATGTTCAGGCCGAGCTTTCTCCTTCTTGCTGGCAGGGCTTGGTTTCATGTATAAGAACATGATGGTTTTTGCAATGAAAACGACGAAGCTAGATCCAAAAGGTTCTCCTGCATACACATGCTGAACTTGTAAAACCCCCGACCATCTGCAGCACATGTTCCAGCACCGCCTAGGCCCATCCTGACCTTTGTGTGCCTCTGCATCTCGTCGGTCGAGGGCCCCTGCTCGAAGGAGTTGAAACAGGGCTGCCGCTGGGTGGCAGTCAGCTGAGTTTGTTTTCTCATTCGCTCTCATTCGCAGTACAGTAGTGCGGTGCCTGCTTGCACTATAGTTGCTTGATCAACATTGATTTGCGTGTATTCCCTTCGCCTGACCATTAGCATTTGCTCCTACCCAATAGATTAATGGTGCAGAAAGCAAGCGCGCTCATTTTTCTCTCTGAAAGGGCCATTCTCGGAGGAGTTAGAGAGGATCAGATTTTGGGAAGGCTTGTTTGGATCGAAGGCTCGAGCATGTGGTGAAGCCTGCTTCTCCATGGTTGGAGCGGTCTTACCTTCACTAAGTGTAATCGCTCGCGCAAGTCTTTGGCCTTTCTTGGGTACACCCTTCTCGGAATCTTTTGGCCAAGACCCATCAAGCGGCTGGGCTGGATGGGGGTCATCTGGAGCTTTCATCTCCGTTCGCAGGCACTTCAAGGGTGACTGACCAGAGGGCTGTTGCCGCCGACGTGCTGTTTTTCGCGCATGGCCACACAAGAGCGAAGGCCAGCCCGCCCACTTCATTCACTGGCTCCCAGACGCCAAGACTTGAACGCGAGGAAACAAAGGTGAATGGTCGACTCGTTCTGGCTGCGTGCACGCAGGCCTTCCAGGGCCATTTTGATGCAACATGCCCTCTCACTACTTCCCGGCGGCAGGGGGCCGCCTGGTCATCATCAGAATGCGTGAAGTTTGTGTTTTTGACCGGGAGCGGCCCTTCTGTGCTGTCCTTTCTTCTCAATTTCTGGCTGAGGCATAACGAATAAACACGAGCCTGATTTGATTGCTGGGGTTTGAGGCCTCAGGATGGCCTAGCCTTAGTTCTAACCTGGGTTGTTGAGCTTTTTGAGCAGTTACCGGGGAGTTGTGGCATATGCCACTATTGCATACTTCTGTTTGGAGTCATGGTTCAGGTTGAGTGATTCAGTTGAGAGATGTTCTTTTCTGTGCAAGGCTGGCTTCTGCTATCGCCATATTTCATCCAAGTGCCCTGGCATCATACTTCTTCAGGCTGTGCTGGTAGACATCAGAACCCGGCCCAGGCTGTGTGTACAAGGAGGAGAGAGATAGACACAGAGATCAAGGTAGAGATGGAGAGAGATCCCGGGAACACGCATGTGCATACGATACCGTAAGTGCTCCCACTTTCCTTGCTCGTTGCTCGCTGTTTCCCAATCCTTCATTGTACCACAGGCTGTTTTCACAATGTTGGGAACTCTGAGCATTTTGCACTTGAGCGCCCGTATTTCTTCTAGCAGCTGGCTTGGGGATTCTTACAGTACTCACTCTAAAGCGTCCCTAGCATACCGATGTTACCGCAATGCCAAGCCGTCAATAACCGGAGCCAGGGGAGGAACCCTTGTAGTCAGTACCCGTAGCATCAGGAGTTATCTTTGTCATGCCTCGATCCGCTCCGAAGTTTCACAAACCGAATCAACATAGACACGCCTGGTGGGGCGATCTCGCCCAGCTGTTCGGCGCCCAACCCCACAAAGCCACAGCCAACGTGATAGAGAGAGAAAGAGCAAAAGAAAGACTACAGCATAGCTCTTCAAGAAGAAAAAGAAGAAAGACTATGGACGAGAGGCCAGGGCATGCGGAACACGAATGAATTGTTTGAAAAATGTCGTTTGCTGTTGTTGTTTTTTTCTGCAGAAGAGGAGCACAGCCCAATCGTGAAGTGTAGCGGGGGCACTCCAATGCCAACAATCTTTTGGCAGATGAGGGCTCTTTGTATACTGTTGACCCCAATGCGCCTTGGAGTTCTTGCTGTGTTTTGTGAAAATGATGAGAATTTAGGAGTATGACCCCTAGATGGGAATCCTAGAAGTGATGTAAGGCTCTACCCATTTAACCCGGTGACTTTCTTTCTTCTTGTTTAAGGCTCGTAGGAGAGTCGAGCAACACTAATGAGTTTTCCCTTTCGCGGGGATTAAGTTGGAGACCGGACGAGTTGGGAGTGTACACGCCTAGTAACTCCCACACCCAAGCCAAAGACCAAAGACCGGAGGGAGTTCAGCTAGCATGGTCCATAATTTCCAACAGTGATCTGATCAACTAAATGGGAAAGTCAACCAGCTTCCAAAGCTCCAGCTGATACCCAACAAGAAGAGTCAGTCAGTGGTGAGCACTGGAGCTACCAGCCGGGCAACAAAATGATGTCTCATAATCCAAATCAAGTGCTGAGCCTATGGAACAAGGATGTCCTTGCAATCATACAGGCCACAACAGGTGCAGGGGGCGCAAAAACCCAAGCAAATGATGGATGCGGTGTGATTGTGGGCCTGATAGGTGCAAAGTCTTGGTGCAACCAAGAAGGAGCCCTTGTGGTATGTCTCCTTTTTGAGGCACGGCCCAACACGGGCATAATGGTGATCCCAGGGGCAGGCCAACCGGCAGCTCGAACGACAGAAAGAAAGCGACCTCTGTGCCCGGTGGACCGCCTGGACTGCTCGCAGCTGCGTGGGGACATCTAACCTGAAAACAAGAAGGAGAAGAAGAAGGAGGAAAGAGAAGGAGGGAGAGAAAGATCGAGAGAGAAATAGCATTTCAGCAGCCCTATCTGTGTGGGGGCCGGAAGGGTCCTCATTGCCCGCAGATCTTTGGCATTTTCATCAGCATCATCTGGCCGTGTCTGAAGCCGATCCTTTACCGAACAGGACGGGTCTATACGGGATTTAAGACGCTGGAAGGAGTTCAAGGCAAAACGACATCTGTGAAAACAGAATGGGAGAGTAGCGCCAGGTACCTGACTCCTCGCCATGCGTTTTGCATCGAGTGCTGTGGCAAGGGTGCCCGGCAGTCTATTCCATGGCTCACGTGTTCATGTGTGCAAACCCATTGATTGGGCGTGGTGAAGGAGTCATCCCGGACCCGGGCAACCGCACAAGGGAGTTCCAGCGAATTAACTTTCGTGCCGAGGCCGGGTTCGGAAAGAAGGGAATCATCAGAATCATCGACTGTCTGCACGGGGCTTGTTTGTCTGAGTTTTGAGTCCCTGGAGCTTCTTTCATAAATGGACTCAATTCAGCAAGTGCTGTCGGGGGTCACGGATTGTTCAGTGCGCCAACCCTACTGAAGCAGAAGCTGGCGCATGCTCAGCCAAAAGAGCTGCGGGCAATTCCGTGCGAGGACTTTGTTGAAGACGAGGGCGGCTACCCTGCGAGCTGTTCGATCTGCTTGGTTGATTTCTCCGCTGCTGATACGGACGGGCTTCCGGGCAAGGGAGGGCTTGGAGGCTTAAGCGCCAGGATGCACTAGGGATCCTTGCCGCATCTGCCGCAAGTGTGCGTGTTTTGAAGTCCAGGACATTGTGGTGACGCCTTGCAGTGGAGAGAAGCACGTGTTCCACAGGCCCCTGAAGTAGCCAACTAGGGGTTCAAGATCAGCTCATCGAGATGTGTATCTTGGAGGGTATGTGAGTCTCCAGGGCTGGCCTCATGCAGAGCTATGCAGTTCATACAGCAGTACTCGCTGGCTCTGTATTTCTTATGGCAGGTGCAAGCGTAGGTGGGGTGACAGGACAGACTCATTTCAGAATCCTAGTGAAATTACAGCAGCTATTTTCCGGTGGCGGAGTTGCATTTGCTCATGCCAGATGCAAGACAGTGAGTTTTGACATCTCTTTAATCGGCCATGTTTTTCAATGCTGCTTTAAATTTTCGCAGTGTGCAGTCTGCCAGGGACTGCCTGGCATCCTGGTTCCGCGTCGCTCAGACTTGCGTCTCAGCTGACCAGAGAGGTCTTGAAAGGACATGGACTATGAGCACGCGTGTTGATACTCTCCGTTGCCCGGGTTGTCCGATGTTGGTGTAGGACACGCAAGCCCTGAACTCGTCCTGTGTGTGCAAGTGTGTACTAGTAGCACGCATCTTGAGGCCCTCTGTGCCGCACTGCCCTTGGCAGCAGCAGCGCGGTGCGGCAGGCGCGGCAGGCTCCGCTTACGCATCCTGGCGCATGCAAAAGGTGCTCAATTCCAGAGGTGGGGACTCAGTACCTGCCAAATTATCATTTGTTGATTGTAGGCCTTGCAATAACAAGAGTGTCCATTGCATCTGGACCTAAGGCAGAATGCGCAGCAGCCAGCCGCAGAGGGTCCCCAACCCTGAGCCTCGGAGCCATGCTTCCATGGGCTCCCAACTTCTGGCATTCAGCGTTGAGCCCATGGCGAGTGGCACAGCGATGCAAAAAGTGCTCACGTGTACTCTTGGCGCTGCGAGCTGCTGCTTTGTAAATGGCTCGCCATGGACACAGGGGGTTTCATAGTGTTGGCTGCCAACTTGGCAAGCTTTCGGCATTCACGCTGGGCCCCTTAGCAGATGGCTGCCCCCCTTTGAGCCACTTGGGCTCATGGGCCTCCAGTGATGACGAGGGCACCCGTGAATGCTCCTGGTTGCACATTGGATGAATGGATGTTTGCCGGCAAGACCAGCAACAACGACTGCTTACTTCAAGCAGAAGATGCTGGTTCGCATCCACATTCTTGTAAATGAATGGGCATTTGTTTAGGACATTTCCGCATGACTGCAACCAGGCTAGCGATTCAGTGATGATTTTCTCACAACTGCGAAGACCGGGTGCCTGCTAATTGGCAGATAACAGTTTCATGATTTCGTCCTGGGTGAGGTGGCCCTTTGCCAAGTCGGTGCAGAAGTACACGCCCCGTTTCAAACAAAAGACAGCGCAATTATGTGATGATGGCATTCCAGAGCTAGTGAGAAGTGTTCTTACAAGACCAGCTGGAAGTTCGGTTGTGTATGCAAATCCTCCGTGAATACAGAGGGCAGCTTCGCGTTTTAGCTGCGGCACGGCGCGTTTCTGCAACAAAACTCGTGTCGGAGGAAAGAAAGGGCTGCAGAGCATGGCCATGGAATGCAGACTTTTTAAAGGCAAGGAGATCTAGAGCCATAGAGATTCGCAGGTGAGGCGCAGCTCTGTGCTGTTGAGATACGTTGGCCATTCAGTTGTAAAGAGCAAGTTCCTTGATGAAGATGCTCGCTTTGGCTTTGGCTCAAGTTTCACCACCCTAGGTCCGTGACGCCCAGTATCTGCAGCCAGCCGGTCTGCAAGATCAGCTCTGGTTTAAAACGCTGCCAAAGGGAAAAGGTGCACAACCTGAACCTTAACGGTAGCATAGACGTATTGCAGGATTCTGGAGCAAGGGTCCTATCAGTATGCACCAGTCGGTCAATGGATACCTTGCATCAGATGGGTCCCCAAATACAAGATGTGAGGGGATGTGAGAGAATTTGGACAGACAAGTTGCTCCAATCGCGCACAGCATGCATTTTTTGGTGAGAATTCCAACGCAATTGTAAGCTTTGAATTGATGCATCGAGGTCTATCTCAATCTCCCCATGCCGACTGGCAAATTGAAGAAATTCGTCTCCGACAAGGCGACTTTTTGTTGCGCAGGTGTAGCTACTCTGGCAGCTGACTTCATGATGCTCATTGCGTGACCAAGACTGGCCAAGTCACCTTGAACCTCTTGTGCGGGCAGGGCTTCGGCTTCATCACACCAGATGAGGGTGGCGACGACGTCTTTGCGCGCCATGCTCGCATCAAGTTAGGTCACTGGTCTTTGTGTTTCTAGGTGAAAGGAAAGGTTTTAAAGCTCGAGTTACATAGTCAGATGGAAGATATGTGGTTCGGGAAGATGGATGATGACCAGAGGCCACGGGCATCCTTCGAGCCAAGGGTTTCTGCGCCAGGCATTTCATCAAGCCTTGCATCTGTACTTGCTCGCGCAAGTAAGAGCTGCTGGGAGAGCCAGCCCTCAAGTTCACCGCTAACGAAGTCCATCAAACGGCCCTGAAAACCCAATGAGTTTGTGCTGCAGAATGCTGCACTGCTGCGCCAGAAATTGAATCCAGTGCCGCATTCCCGTCTAGTATTTGTCACCTGTCCTCGCCAGGCATACTTTGCAGTTCAGTGGTGACGGCGATTCCCTTAGGGGCGGCGAGCGCGTCACATATGAGGCAGCTATTGTTTTGTGAAGAGCGTTAGGACCATCAGTACCTTCTACTTTGCTAGCAACATAGTTGCAGAATCTCAAGTTTTTTGTTGTCTAAGTCTTGGCCTGCGAGAGATTCTTTTCCTCGACATTATTTCATGTTTTGGTTGAGCAGTACTCAGTCTGGGGCATATGAGCACGATGACATGTTCTACACAAGGGTCACATGAAATTCATGCAGGACATGGGGTTCAGTTTGTAAGCCAGCCTGCACATAGTCATCGTGCGAAGTTTGCGAGGCCGAGTGGGATGACCGAAAGGGCAAGTCACCTGGCTGAACAGTTTTGCTTTCGTGAACAACTGATTTCAATCCCAGACCAATCCAGCATAAATCCGCACTCAGAAGAACAAATTGGCGATCCTGCCTCGTCATGCATCTCGCTGCGTCCAGAGGTACAGAGCTTCATCCTGGGCGGTTGACATGAGCGGTGGCAACGCTGCCCGAGAGCTGCAAGTAGCACTTAGCATATCTTGGCATCACTTAATTAGAGCTCCCAGGGCGCTGTGGTATCAGACCCTGATAGGTCGACACGTGTCCAGCATGTTCGGCCGGAGCATTCGGTTTCCAGGTTGCTTTGGAGAGCTCTAACACTGGGTTATTCTTGCATGCCAAGGTAATGCACAGTGGAGTGCTGAAGAAGTACTTCCCCGATAAAGGCGCGTTTGACAGCTTGAGGATTCACAGATGGTGGCCATTGCATGCGGCATGCACTAGAAGCCAGCATGAACTTGATTTGTGGCAGGCTTCGGGTTCATTGAGCCAGCAGATGGCAGTGAAGATCTCTTTGCGTAGCTCAATTGGCAACTGCGCAAAGCCTTCTCAATCCGCTAGCTTCATGGGTCATTGGATCTTCCATATATATAAACTTGACATGCTGTCCTTCTTCTGGATGCTTAGTCTTACAGTTTGCAGGGACCTCACCATGAGAGGTATTGACCCTGGGTTGATGCACCGAGAGTTATGCTTTTGGGCTAGTTTAGGCTATCCCAATCCTACCATGTTTCTTCATTGCCTGGAAGGCAACGATTTAGCCTGGAGTCCAACGACCGAATTCCAAACTTTCTGCAATGGGTCACATTAGCCAGCCTTCAAACGGAATCCCAACAAAGGACAAATCCAGCCTGCGGACTGCTTCACTCAGGCACTCGCGACAGTTCACTGGTGGAGATCCAACAAATCTCACTGACGGTATCAAAGTCAAGCACCTGGGATCTAATAGTGTCCTTGCACATGGTTAACATAAGAATGTTTCGTGCACGCCGTGTTGACACTTGAAGTGCCAATCTGCTGAGGTACGAAGTGGAATGGGACGCGAAGAAGGGCAAGAACAAAGCAGGACTTTGCAAAGCATGAGGGTTGAGCTGAATTGATCATCATGTAGGCCAGTCTTGTCAGAAATTGCTGTGCCCGCTCCGCCTCCCGTCACGTTGAATTTCCACTCACCACACTGCCATTCCGCAACAACAGGTTCTCGCAATTACCTCATCAGGATCTTGGTGCCTCGACAACGGTGAGGCTGGCTTCTTTGGCGGCGGCTGTGGCGGCTGCGGAGGCTGCTGTGGTGGCTGCGGGGGTTGCGGAGGCTGCTGTGGTGGCTGCGGGGGCTGCGGTGGCTGCGGCGGCTGCGGCGGGTGTGGTTGCGGAGGTGGGGGTTTCGGCATGGGTCAACAAGGCTTTGGAGGTGGCATGGGCTGTGCCTGGTCTGCACTCAAGACTCAGTAGCACAGCAGGCCTCGTTGAGAAAAGCATATCCTGCACATCATCTTATGTTCCACAAGCTTCCTGTGGGGACAAAGCATGTCAACTTTTCAAAGCAGTTAGAAATTTAGACATTTCCATGCTGGGACCGCAAAGTGAAAGCGTCCGCGAGCCATGTGCGCCCAAACAACTGCCATCAGAGGTAAGGGGGTCCCTGCTACTGTACGCCAGTATGATCTTGGACAAGCTTGCGCGCGACAAGGTCCACAATACGGTGGCCAGGGCTTTGGTGGGCCTGGCAATGGCTATGGCCCCGCCGCTTGCTCGCCATTCAGACATTTCTTGGGTAGTCGATGGCATGCTACATCTCTGGCTGCAAGAACTTGTCAAATTTGGCACGTTTGAACCATCCCCAAGATCCAAAGAGCAGCTTCCGCATTGCGCACTTTTTTCAAACTTGTAAGGGCTTGGCATAGCCAGGCAAGCACTCCTCAGAACGACCCACGCTTCTCGCCTTACGGAGCTCCGCAACAGGGTGGCTTCGGAGGCGGGCAGTTGATCTTGAACTCTTCGTGCATTAGATGCTACATCAAGATAATGACTTGGACGTCGTGCAGAGCCTGGCTTCTTTGCCAGGAGGCCAGGCACCCATGAGCCAGCAGGCACCCAGCTCCTCTCTTCCCCCAGGCCGGGGACACGCGGGTGGTAAGGGTCAGCAACTTTTTTTAAGGCTTTTATCATCATTGCCCACTGCACCGGCTCAAGGTAAGGCATGTGAAGTGTGAGGTGTTGTACACTCTAGGCCTTTCAACTGATATCTTCAGGTGTCGATCAGGTTTGCCTGTTGTGTTTGCACCTGCATCGTGTTTGTTGCGGGCTGACCAGATTTTGTTGCACGGCGACAGTTAATGACCATCCATGCTTCTGGCAGCGTGGCAGGCTGGGAGCAGACAACCGATCCAAATAGCAGCAGCCCAAGAGCGTTGAAAGGGCATGGCGCCTTTGTTTGGAAACCAAACCCAAATCTTGAAAGATTGCAAAGATCCATGTCATGCATGCGCGCCACATACAGCCTTGCAGAGATTTCTGCTTCACCTAAGGTGGCAAGACCTATTACTTTAATCGGACAACAAATGAGACCAGCTGGACCCCTCCGGCAGCACCGGCTGCGGCGCCCCCGGCACCCCAGGCCGAGACATTCAGACTGGCCATGTAGAAATCAGACACCTGGCAGCCCCAAAGCAGACAGGCTGGAAGCTCTCTGCCTCCTGGCTGGGAGCAAGCCACTGATCCAAGCAGCGGCAAGCCGCCAGTCTGGCTCGTTTGGGCCACGCGTACAAGTATTCATGGTTCCTCGCTGCGAATCATCAAGCACCGAGCCAGGTATTACTTCAACCGGTCGACGAACGAGACGAGATGGGAACCACCAACTATGTGAGAGTGGGTTAGTCGTAGCTGAGATCGGGCCCCTCTCCAGCCATCTTGGGGCTTGATTACAGAAACCAAGTAGCGTCTTGGGAGCCTCTGCCACCCTACCACTACAGCTCTGCCATGTTTCGCTCACATCAGGGGCCCAAGCAGAATGCCTGAATGCGTGTAAGCCAAGGGCCGCTACGTCGGTCCAAGCTATGAACCTCCAAAGGGCGTTTTGCCTACGGGGTCCTACTTAGGGGGCTCTGGAGCAAATGGACCTGTGAGTTTGGGTCCCCACTGTTCCCTGTAAGTAGCCGGGGACTCATCCCTCAGCGGGGTTCATATAACTGCACGTTAGAGATCAAGGTTGCCGTGCATTTTGGAATCTGCGTTGTTGAGCGACAGCAAAAATTAGAAGCAGCAGTGCAAAGGCATGCCTGGGTCTAGGGCTTCAAATAAGCCCCTTCGGATGAACCGATTAACCAACCGGGCTACCTCATTCTTCGTGATCTAATACAAATTCAAATAAGGAAAATCCTCTAGCCGCTCGAAAGGTTGAGGAGAACGGCCCCTGGCCTCCAGCCTGTCTCCTATACCTCCCGATGGAGAGATGCCCCAATGCTGCTGAGGATGCTGTCGCAAGAGGCCACCATCATCAATGTCATTGGGACTCTCTTTCTCCAATCTAAGATTTTCCGGCGCCCTCTCAAAACTTGAAATTTTGTTGGTCCGATTTGGATGGGTCTCGGGGCTCAATTTTACAAAAAACTGCAATCATTATATCTTTATTGGTGTTCTTGGGGCCTTGAAAGCTATCTCAATGAAACGGCCGGGCCACTTGCGGCCATGTCGCTCGCGCGGGGCCTAGCTTTTCCGGCTCTCCTTTAAAATGCCTCCCGCGGGCTCCCCAGTTGCTCTAAAATTCTCGAAGTTTACGGCCCTTCGGAAAAGCTAGAGGCTCTAAAATCTCTAGATTTTGGGTCAGGGGGTGCGACCAAAAATGTTGGAGTTTTTTGGTCGCGCGCGCGGCCCCCTCCCTGCCTCATTTATTTCTCTCTGGCTATTTGTGCGGCGGCTCGGTCGGTGGTGCAGGTCGTGCTCTCCATTCTTTTGGAGAGCTCTTGTATCTCTGTGGACAAGCACGTCCGACCTAAATTCTCGAACTCTCGACCTCTGATGAATGTTCTGTGAATTGGATGACAGTCGTCAAGCGGGTCTATCCATCTCCCCGTGTTTTGGTCCGTCGTTCTCATGGTCTTTCGGTCTGCGAATCTAACGGTCTTTTAGATCCTGAAGCCATCAATAAGATTGTCAATTTTCCGATTTGACCATCTATTTTCTGATGAATTTATCGAACTCTTGCGCTGACAATCGAAAATTCTCTTTGAAATCTGGTCGTCCGCCTCTTCTATTTATTCATCAATCTTATCTATTATTATTTGCGTCTAATGATCTGAAGAAGAAAAATCGGCGATCTGAAATTCGATCTATCCTTTTAATTAGATTATTAATGAGAAAAAAAGAAGACGATATATTTGGATATCTATATTAATCTATAGGTTTCATGATTATTTATATGAATTAAAATCTATCTTTATCGATTCATTTATGATTTTCATTTGAGATTTATATATTGAATTTGAAAATGATATTTTTTTTGGGAATATTTCAAATATTTATATTCGTTATTTATCTGAATATGCAATAATTTATGAATCGATTATTTTTTCATCGATTTTCTGATATTATATTCGGTTTTTTTAATAATGAATAATTTTATTCTTTTCCGAAAATATCATAATTATAGGAGATTTGAATATTTCATTCAAATCGGATATTTTATTCTATAAATTATATGATGATCTCATAGATTGGTATATCATAGAAGCTATTTGATATGATACGATTTTTTTATCGGATATAAGAAATATATAAAAGATAGGTCTTAGATTTATAATATAAGATTTGTGATTAGAAAAACGATAATATATTTCTCAAAATCGATAATAATAATGAAGATTTCGAAATTGGAAAATGGCAATTGATTCCGTAATTTTTTATTATCTAATTGCATAGAGCTTATTTAAATAAAGATCGTATATCATATAATAATCGATGACTTATGAAATAGATTTTATTAAAAAAATATATATATATATGAATATATTCGATATAGATTTCTTCGTTAGATGTAGATTATACAAAAAATCAATAATAATGATATTATAGGAAAAAAATTATATAATGATATGATTATTATTCATTTGAGATCGACCAGGGGCGGCAACTAATTTATTCGAAAAAATATATATTATTTTTCTTCAATAACGGATCCCTGGGATCTAGGATCTATAAATAAAGACGCAATGACTAAGTTTCGGATAATGATTTCCCGAAGAAAATAAGTCACATATACACGTATGATTATTGGAGAAATTGGATATGATTTAGGAATTTCAAATCATCTATATTTCGGAGCGATATGAGATCATTACAATCTTTTCATAAGAATATATATCTTTGCGCATAGAGAGAGATCTAAATATATTTGCGGCGTGAGAACGCAATAATCTTATTATATGAAGATATTTCATTGCGCACGGAATGAGATCCAAATACGTCTATAGCGTGAAAATATAATAATTTTTAATCATTTCTTTGATATATGAAATATATTTCTTTTATATATGGAGAGAGATCTAAATACGCTAGCGATATGAGAAATCAATAATCTTTTATATGAAGATATTTCATTATATACGGAATGAGATCCAAATACGCCCGCAACCTGAGAATCCAATAATTTCTTATCGCATGAATTTATTTAATGATCATAATTGAGATCTATATCTTCTTACGCGTAGACTACGATCCAAATTTGCCTCCATGGCGAAAATACAATATTTTTACACGCATTCATCTATCAAGCGGCACGAGATCGCAATAATCGTTTTATAAAAATATATTTCTATGCGCATAGAGAGAGATCATAGACTTACGATACGAGGCCATAATTATTTTTGGTCGCATGATATCTCTTTATTCACGCAGAAAATTCTACGATTTCTTCGTATATGTAGTTCGAAACGCAGGCGACCCATTTGGCTACGCCGAAGGACGTATGGAGCACGAATTCAGCAATTATCTTTGGACGCGGCGGGGATTCCGGATGAGCTTGCACAACAGCTTCCCTGATGAACGATATATTAGAACTAAATCCCTACTTAAATTCCCAATTCTTCGTATTCTCTGATGCGCGACTTAGTATGATTTAGCCCTGGCTTTAGCATCCAGATCTATTTTGCCTTGCTTACGGCGAAGGACGCGCGGAGCACGAACGCAGCGGTCCATGAATATTTTATTGGACGCGACGGGGATTCCGGAAGAGCTTGCGCAATAATTTCCCTGATGCGCGACTTAACGCAATTTAGTCCATGCTTAAGCCTCCATCTCTTCCATGCGTCCCTATTGCACGATTTAGTATGATTTAGTCCTTGCTTAAGTATCCATCTCTGCTTTATTTACGACGAAGGACGCACGGAGCACGAACGCAGCGGTCCATGAATATTCTTTTGGACGCGGCCGGGATTCCGGGAGCTTGCGCAATAGCTTCCCTGATACGCCACTTAACTCAATTTAGCCCCTGCTTAAGCTCCCATCTCTTTCATGCGTCCCTGATACGCGATTTAATATGATTTAGCTCTTGCTTAAGCATCCGCCCCTGCTTCCCTGATCGCAACTTAATATAATTTCGCTCCTACTTGAGCAGCCACCCCTCTGCCATGCTTCCCTGATACGCGAATTAGCATACTTTAGTCCTTGCTTAACCTACCCCTGCTTTGCCTACAGCGAAGGACGTACGGAGTACGAACGCAGGAGTCCATAAATATATTTTTGGATGCGGCGGATTTACAAAAGATATAACGACGTCGAAAGCATTTGTCATTATTATTCTAAATTCCTTTCCAATAATCTAGATAAGAAATCTCGCATAAAAGATTCGTAAAGCGTAATTAACGACGGAAAGAAAATCGCTGTGTTCTTCCATCGCTATTGGGGTCTGTTGCTGAGATAATCATATCATATTTGAATAGGAAAAAATATAATTATACGATATTTTAGATTTGATACTCATGAATTCATATTCCACATAATTTTCTGATACGAATTAGGATTTATCAAATGATCCTAATTCGTCTCTATTTCAGATTCTCATCCCATCTTGCTTGTTTTCTCTTCTTTATTGATGATTTATCTATTAATATTTGATTTCTTTATTGCTGATTTATCTATAGGAAATTGAATTCTTGGGCGTGATCGGAGGCAAATTGTTATATATAGGACGAGATCTTGGAATTCTATTGCGATGTTTGAAAAATTCTATTAGAGCTTAGATAGGGCTCGTCCGCTCGGGTTTGTCCCCCCTCTTCCCCCCTAGACTCCTATATTGGAGTCCTCGGGCTTCTACTGAAACTTTAGAAAATTCCAAATTTGAAATAGGACTCCGCTAGCCTAGCAAGGCTAAGGAAAATGACATTTCCAAGACCTCCGTGACTCCGTAAGATATCTGGGCAATGGTCAAAAATACCTTTGAAGGAAGATCATATAAAAAGACCTTGAATACTATCATGAGATTTGATTATCCTATTCGTAATGAGGCGGCACGCAGGGTAAATCGTATTTTCTGCAGGGGGGCGCTAGATTCGCGGTAGATCTGCGCTAGGTTTCCTGTATAAGCAATTGATATCATGCGAGCGTCCAACTTGACCATGAGAAATAATCTTTGAAGAACTTCTATTCTTCTTGAGAGGTCCAATCAATTCGCAAAAGGCAGATTTCATTATGATTTCGAAATTCGAGTTGCCGCAGCGCTTCCGGCTGTAGATGGCGCTAGATCCGCGCTAGTATCTATTATCTATATAGGTCGTAGCCCGACAGGGGTCAGCAATTCGTATTTATCGCAGGATATCCCTTCATATATGGTGATTCGTCAAGAAAATCCAAGATGATATATAGTAATTGGAGTCGAGCTATTGCAATGATTTTTTATTCAATTTCTATGGCCGTGATTTCTCCAATTGAATGGAAGCGCCTCAAGGATAGCCGGCATAACGCGTATTACGCACAATACAAAAGATAGAGATGAAAATCTAAAAAAAGGAAAAATATCTTCGCTCTAGGTATAATTGATATTCTTGAAAATCAGATCCATATTTTTCATGATGATATGATCCTGCAAGATATTTCCCGCATGAGGTGGCACGCAGGGAAAATCGAATCAAGATCAGTTCTAGGAATAAGAATATTGGCAACAATCTATATAGGAGGTCTATATTTGCTAAATGGCCCCGGAAATCGAAATTTTTGTAGTAATGATGCCTATACGGAAGGTATTTTTCGAAAGGATCTTATTGCCAATGGCTGGGGCGGCGGGGCGGGCAACAAATTTTTTAATATAAAATTCTTTTCTAAGAAGATCGTTGGGCGATAATTTTATCGCATATTTATATTTCTTCATTTGCACACGACGTGAGGTATTCAGAGGCTCATTTCCATTGGTCTGGCTAGCGGAGGAATTTTCACGCTAGAATAGATTTAAATTTTTTCCTTTATTTCAGTTGGAGGATTTGAGGCTTTGAATTGGGGGAGGAGTCTACGGGGGAAGGGTGATAGCACCATTCAAATTGAAGATATGGCAGTGCGACGAACTTTCCGGCCGCCGCAGCATGAATTTTCTGAATGTTGATCCAGCAAATTGAAGCGCTGAAGACGATATATTCGATTAATACCAGCCCTTGCCCCCAAAATCGACGCTGCCGTGCTACAAAAACTCGACTCACAGACCTACTGGAGCTTAGACCGGACTCGTCCGCTGGGAGTTGTCCCCCCTCCTCCCCCCTAGATTCCTATACTGACGTCTTCGGGCCTCCGCTGGAGCTTTA
>CAJNIZ010047447.1:0-22002 GCA_905231905.1 Symbiodinium pilosum | reverse complement strand
TATTCTTGGTAACAGAAATTAAAAATTATTTTCAGGAACCTTGTAGCTAAGGATCATGAGGCCATGGATTGAGAGGCTTTTCACAAATCGGCCCTCCGGAATGCTAGGAGACAGACAAGGGATGAGCAGGAGATGACACGGCCTTACAAGGTTTAAGGTTTAGGCTTTACCTGAACCCCAAAGGTATGTAGAATAATGGCCTTTTGGGATATGTTTGGGGGTTTTGGGCTATTATTTACTACTTTTGGGGTCCAGGTAGGGATTAGGGTTTAGGGATTCTCTGCGGGCAGTTTTGACAAACTACCGTTTTGGGCAATGTCGTCAGGTGGCTGAAGCAGGTACAGGTATCTGCCTTCTCCAAAACAAAACTCTACCTAAAAGAAGGATGTAATCTTACTCTATATGGGTGACTATGACAGCCCTAAACCCTAAACCCCAAACCCTAACCCTGATAAACCTATGATTCGGATGCTCCAAAAAGTCCCAAAGCTCCCCTTTAGGGTAGGGTTTAGGGTTTAGGGTTTAGGGCTTAGGATTTAGGATGTTAAGGTCTTGGCTTCATAGGGTCAAGGGTTTGGGGGGCCTGGAAGCCCAGCTATCTACATAATGAGTTTCTGCCAGTTTCCGCTCACTACACACCATAGAAACCGAGAGTGGTAATTAGTACTCGGGAACCCCCTGTATTCATAAGCTCTCAAACCCAGGCCCCTCTATACCACCCCTCCCTTGCGCTGTGCTGGCAAGTTAAAGCTAACTGCGAGGAAACCTAGAGGGGGAGCATAGCCGGGTGGACCCTCAACCCTGAGCCCTATATATATATATACATATATACACTTATATATATATGTGTAGATATATTTACATACACACATGTCTATTTTATCTATCCATGTATCTATCTTCCTGTCTATCTATCTGTCTATCTATCTAATCCCTGGGATCCTAGAGTAGTCGCGCATCTTGGGGACCAGGGAACCTAGGGGATCATTGGGTTTCGGGTTTCAGGTCTTTGTTCGGGTCCTTATATGCCCATTAAACACGTTTTAAAAGAGCCCTACAAGCCGATTTCGGGGCCCATAGTCCGGATGCGGCATAGAACCCATGGCCATGACCTTTCAAGAATGCTTGAGTTTTCAAACTTCCCATGGCAAGTCCGGCAAACCCCTGAAATCCATACCCTCCCGGAAACTAACATGGAAACCCAAAAAGGGCCCTATAAAGACTACAGTCCTTTAAAAGGGGGGCTATATGGGTTTCCATGTTAGTTTGGGGGAGTGTAATCCTTGGACATTGCTGAGGTACTGATGAAATGGTCATGTCTCTGTGCAGTGAGTAAGGAGCGTGAAGAAAGACACCTTGATTGAGGTTTCAGTGAACCTTCATGCTAACCCGAAACCATAAATGCCAAACCTATGTCCGTAATCCTGAAGCCTAAATCACAAACTTCAACTCGTACAGTGTCGTACACTTCCTGAGCGCAATGTCCTAAACCCCAATCTTGAATCTAAATCCTGAACTGAATCTCATAACCCAGACCCTCAACCAAAATCCAGAATCCTGGGCACGGAACTAAATCCTCAGCCCTATTCCCTGAATCTTAAACTTTTTATCCTCAACCCTAAGCTCTAAATCCTTAACGCAAAGTCCTAACTCCTAAACCCTAAACCCCTAAACCCCTAGACCCTAAATCCATTCCTCAACCCGGGCCTTTCATCTCGGCAAGTGATCCACCGTCCTGCCCGAGCAGCATCAAGAGCAGGCAGCAGCCCAACCTGTGTCTGAGGCTTAGGGTTTATGGGGTTTATGGGGTGTATGGGGTTTATGGAGTTTATGGGGTTTATAGGTTCTATGGGGTTTATAGGTTTTATAGGGTTTATGGGGTTTATAGGGCTTATAGGTTTGGGGTTTCAAGGTTTCTAGGTGCAGGACTTATGATTGCTCCCCCCCGACTCAAGGCCTTAGTAGGGATAATTGATTCTTTCGAACTAAGGCTCACTGAGGTTTACGAATACTTGCGGTTGAGTGGGTCTAGGGTGTACGGGTTGAGGGGATGAGGGCTTACGATTGAGCGGGCCAGGGTTGACTGTAGGGCTACTGGGTTGCTGATAGTTTGCGAAATTTGGATCAAGTTGCGATTGTATGGACAACTTTTACGACACATCCATGTTACAGTAACTTACCTCAAGATGAATGACAGCAAAACTAAACCCGATGGCTAAACCGATCGAGGCGCTCGCAACCCACAACAACAAGAGCCAAGAACAGTCTATACTTAGTCTAGGAGTCCAAGTACCCCAAAGAATCCAAAAAGCCCAATGAAGGTCATAATAGGGCGCAATGTAGGTATTGCTCGTATATATACTCCTAGACCCTAAACCCTAAACCCAACGGAATGTAGGTTCAGAGTTCGCAGGTTTGGGAGTGACGGGTTTGGGCAGGCACAAAGGGTAGGGTTTAGGGTTTAGGGTTTAGGCCACCGCTCCGAGTGCGGTTTCTGCTGTTGCTTGCGCCGCTTAGAATACATGCTGCTATATCTGCTCAATGCTGCTTGTCCTCCTGGTGCATTTGAGCAATGTTTTCTTGGTGGTTAAACCTAGTAAGATTATATTCCTTGTATAAAATACTATATCCCAAAAGGAGCATATAATCTTACTCTATAATGGGTACCAGAGTATCCCCAAATAAAATACTACTCAATTGAGTTCAGCTTCAGGCTTTGCTGCAAGCGTTCAGTTTGCAATTGCTGCGGAGCTTGACGATCCCAGAGGGTCCACATATACAACCAGTAGGGAATTGGGACCCATAATTCCTTCTATAGTATGGTATTTGGGGGCCTAATTCTCCAATACTTGTATATATGGACCCTCTGGGAATGTTGTCAATGGGCAGGCACACAATGCTGGGGGAAGCAGCGGGAGCACGCTTCTCAGGAGCAGTCAAGACCAATGCGGGGCACAACTTGCGCCTGAGCGTCCCTTACAGACACTCAACAAAACGATTTGCAATATTGGTAAAAGCAGATACTGTCAAGAGTAGTAATGACAACAGCAGTAGTGAGAGCTATCGCAACATAGTAGTAAAAATAGTAACAGCAACAGCACGTCTTCGCCCTAACCCGCAAGCCCAAAAAACCCTAAAGTGCTCAGGTTGAGTTTAGGTTTTACGGGCTTGCTTGTAAAGGTTTAGGGCAGAGGGTTCGTGGATGAGGGATGGTATCAATCATTTAGTTAGCTACCTCAAAGCTGTAAATCATAAACCCAGATGCTGCATGTTGTAGCCTCAAAAACGGTTTGCCTTTCATTAGAATGGGGGTATATAATCTCAAATGGTTAAACGTTGCCCTCCCCAAAAGTAACAAGGAAGCCCATATAATCCCGTTCGCACAAGACGGGTCGTTTGTGTAAGGACCCTAAGTAGCTTCGATGCTGATTTTGCGCATTATCCACTCAGCTAACCACTACATTCTACTATCAAACATCCCCCGTGAGGTAGGGGTGGGTGTTGATTCCTAATTCAAACCGATTACTATGGCAGCCATGCGGCGCGTACCAATCTCGGCTCAGAACTCGTTTGATGGCGCTTTCCTGGCTCGATCTAACTTCTAGGCCTAACCTTGGAACCCAAATTATGGGGTTTACACACTGCAAATCCTAGACCCTAAGCCCTACTCGGTAGTTGCCCAAAACAGGGGGACCCCAATACAGACCCCAAAATACGATAATCCTTATTAAAAGGGACCCTCAGTACCGTACCTCTACTCTTCTTGAGAGACCCTCCATAGCACCCCTATATCCCCTCTAAAGGTAGCCCTAATTTTGGGAAACTCCAAATAATCAGAACATAGCGGCTTTTCCCCAAGCAATAGCTTCCCACGCAAGGACCCCAATCTGCAAAAAATGGTTGTTGGGGGTTTAGGACCCTGCTTTATTTGCAGGCAGGCTTCGAGAGAAAGGACACGGGATTGCGCTTTGCGGATTAGATTTTGGGGGTCCGGGGACTTGGGTCTAGAACTGAGGGGGGGTTTAGGGTTTAGAGGTTTAGGACTTAAGGCTTTAGGGTTTGAAGTGCTTCTGCAAAAACGTTGAGGCACCATGTTTAGCTCGGCTCCAGCTCGATTCTCGCAGAATCGTACATGATAAAACTTCAAATCCTGCACCATCATATGAAAAAGGTTGTCAAACTGTAGTCCCTTTTTTTGTGTCCTTCTTATAATACAACCCTTAATATATCAGATGCCCAATTGGACCACAATGTAAACAATCTATCATGCATCCCTAGATCGGTGTTGAGAACCCATATCCACAGATTGGGTTGCGGTTCAGAAGCTTAAACTAAGTAACTGCAATAATGAACCCCTATTATGTACTGTATTACCATAGTTTGAGCTCCCTAACATCAGGGAGCCCAAAAGGTGAGATGAAGGTAGGTGGGGTAAAGCAAGTAAGCCCCAATGTAATAGAATCTACAGTAGGGTCCTCATCCTCGGAATCGTAAAACTTTGGCTCTTCGTACACCTTGCCAGGGAAGCTCTCCCTAGAAGCCCAGGTACCCATATAGTAGGTCCTTGGGTTATAGATAGTATAAATCTATATAAGGACTTAAGGACAGGAACCCAATATATAGGTAACTGGGCTTCTAGGGTCTGGCTTGAGGATTCCAGACTGCTCTGGGTGTGGTGTTTTGGGTTCACGGTTTGGGCTTTAGGGTTTGGGGTTTAGGTTTTACGTTTTGGGGTTTACTTGGAGGATCAGGGGGACTTAGTAAGTAGGTTAATGATGGGTATAATTGGGGTTACTATGTGGCTTTTAGGTCCCCCGGACCCATCAGGTAGGGTTGGGGGTTTAGGATTTAACGGTTTGGGGTCAGGGTTTGGGGTTTAGGGTATAGTGTTTGGGGTTTAGAGTTTGGGCTTAGGGTTTGGGGTTTAGGGTTTGGGGTTTAGGGTTTGGGGTTTAGGGTTTGGGATTTAGGGCTTACGGTTTGGGTTTACGGTATAGGGTTTGAGGTTTCGGGTCTGGGGTTTACGGTTTGGGGTTTCGGGTCTGGAGTTTAAGGCTCAGGGTTTGGGATTTAAGGTTATGAAGCCTGGCAACCCAAAATGGGGTCTCCCATAAGAGAGCCTCTAGCCCCCAAGCATGGCTATAACCCCCCAAGTACCCCCCGCAGGAAATCTTAAGCCCCCAAGCCTAAGGCCAAACCCCAAACACCAAACCCTAAAACAAAAATCCTAAACCTTAAACCCCTAACCCTAAACCCTAAACCTTAAACCCCTAACCCTAAACCCTAAACCCTAAATCCCTAAACCCTAAACCCTAAATCCTAAACCGCCCCAAGGAACCTCTGGTGCCATGAAGCGCGGGGTGCCGCAGACGGTGGACGAGTAGGGGCTCAAGGCCTGTCGATGACACTTTTCATGGGTTTAGTTTAGGGTTTACCTGAACCCCAAAAGTATGTAGAATAATTGCCTTTTGGGCTACATTTCGGAGTTTTGGGCTATTATTTTACCTACTTCTGGGGTCCAGGTAGGGTTGTTGCAGCCCACTTTCCAGGGTTCAGGGATTGGGGTTGAAGCTTTGGGGCTTTGGGCTGGGTTTAGGGATGAGGGCTTCGGGAAGTGGGTTCGCAGATTCGAATTGAAGAATTAGGTTTTAGGGACTTGTGGTCAATGTAGACGTCTCACAAAAAGCAGAAAGGAATTGCATGAACCGCAGTACAGTATAGCCCCATGATTCCTACGGTTTAGGTAGGGTCATGCGGGCTTTTTGTCCATCAAGATTAAGCGGGACAGTGGGCTCTTGGGTCCCCAGTGCTTTTGCTACCCAAGGTCCTAGTATGTTTTTTGTTTAGGGCTTAGGTGGGTACTTGTGCACTCTGGGAAAGTCGTGCTCGTCGGAAAACAGAGTTAAGTCATGATAACCAAGACATCGCAACAATAGCTATTGGATCCAGAAGCCTAGAATAGTATATACCTCAGGTGGACTCCCCACCATGTAATAGCGGTATACCAGGACTATAAGAGTATTCGACTATAATCACAACTGTCCCTTGTTGGCTTAAGGGTTTGGGTAGAGTTTAAGGGTAGAGGGTTTAGGCTGTAGACATCATAAAGGCACATGGAGCTACTGCAAGAGCCTAAATAATTGGGATCGGCCTTCGAGGCGCATTATATCATAATATGATGGTAGTTCTGCAGGGGTTGTCAAGTGCGCTTACAGTGGTATTGCTGCCGGTTTCTACAAGCGACGGGAAAACATCTTTACTGCGGATCCTAGAGCCTTTTCGTTGTTAAAAGCCAACTTGAAACAGAGGAGTTTTCTTTAAAAGCGATGCATTTCAGCATCTGTCTGGCTCAAGCCGGGAAGTTCGTGAGTGACAGCATTTCTCGGTGGAGGCTGCTGGTTACAATCCTTGCCACAATTGCAAATTGCTGAACACGGTCTCACTCACGCGTACCTCTTCAGGTAGACGCCGCTTCCCGCATCCAAGTGATGAGGCTAGTTGGCACAACAGTGCTGTTCTTCTCAATGGCCTTCTCGAACTCTCTCAACAGAGCACTCTTCTCACGGGGGACCTTGCCATGAAACTTGTGGATCATGGTCATGAGACCATGCACTAAAATATAGTATTAATGGTATTTGGGCCTTGAAGCCCTATGAGTTGGGCCCTATATAGTCTCTTAATATCCCTATACATCCCCTTATTACCCTTTTAAAGGGACTCTATTATTTGGGTCCTTGGACTCTTAGGGACTGGCAAGAATAAAAGTTGTACGAAGCAAAGTAAGCCTTACAATGAAAACCCGTGTTGGTACGGTTTAGGGTTTAGGGTTTAGGGACACCCCCCCAGATTTAGAACCCTATTAGGCCTTATTAAGCCCTATATAGTCCTTATTAGCTCCTTAAACCCTGGGGGGGGGAGTACCTTTGGTGGGGGGGTACTATTGCAATCCCTTATACAAGGGCCTACATAGTTACCAATATCATTTAGGGCTTAGGGTTTAGGGTGCTAAATGAGTATCAATATCATGTTGAGGTTCATTTGAGGTACCATGTACTATACATATACAAGGAATATGCATCATATTGGTCATTATTGACGCCCCTATATTACTGTTCATACAGGAAGCGCTCATCGTCCTAAGGTCCCAGGAATGTGATGATGATCAAAGGGTTTAGGGTTTAGGGTAAGCACCTTACATGGTGAAAGACTTCCCCCGCTAACACTATAACCCCTTGTGTGCCTTCTCGTCGTTGTCGCTGTCCAGGTCCATACTTTCGCGCGCGCCTGCTTTGTCTGAGAACACGAGGCCCAAGCTCTTGACCGTAAACTTCGTACACCATAATAGGAGGTACCATTTTCCATTATCCCTATATAGCCCCTGTATATACCCTGATGTGATATAGTAGTTTCCATTCTATTTTCCATTCTCCCTATATAACCTATATCTATATATCTATATCTATATATATATACTGCGATCCCTATAACCCCTTGGTTCACCGCTGAGTGCTCAAGGTTCAGGCCGTGAAGCCCAAACCCTTATTAGGCCTTCGTAGTTTAATAGAGGTTATATAGAGTTTTTTAAGGGTTTTATAGGGGTTATATAAAGGTTTCATAGGGCTTTATAGGGTTCTATAGGGGTTATATAGGGCTTCGGAGGGATAACATTAGGGGTTATATTGGGATAATGGAAAAGAAAATGGAAACTACTATACTGGGTTATATAGGGATGATAGGCTATCTATATTGGGATAGTGGAAGGTTTGGTTGCGTCGCCAACCATGAATCGGAATGGTTGAATTACAAAACCTAGTACAGGATTTGAAAAGCCAAATCTCGTGGTTCCAGATTACGTGTAATTTGTATAACCAAATGGAGTTGTACAAAAGCTCCATTCCTTTTTGCTTGCCCCGAAAATCTGTGATCGCAATATTCTTCTTTTATCATCTGATATCGTTTTCCAAGTGTTGGCCCCTATCGTTGTCTTTATCGCTACTGTTTTTCTCCTAGCGCATTTTTCTAACTAAAACCCTGCGTTTGGCACGTCGCGGCGCACCAAGACATAATCCTCTGGCACAGGGGTTATTTTACAATCCAATGTATAGTGTCAAGTACCTCAAGTAGGCATCAACACGAGATATAGTCTAAACTCCTAGTATCCCCCTTAAAAAGCCCTATAGTACTCCTCTAGATAGTCCCCTATATAACCCCCTTTAAGGAGTTTAGACTATAGCTCACATGATTGTCGAGTCTCGATTGATGCGTTGGGGGGAAGGGCGGTGGGTCAACTGTGCGAAGTGTGGCCGACCAAAATTTTATGGGGGTTATATAGAGTTTTTAAAGGTTTTATAAGGTTATATAAGGGTTTCATAGGGTTCTATAGGGGTTATATAGGGTTTTTTTAGGGCTTGATAGGGGTAATATTGGGTTATATTGGGATAATGGAAAAGAAGATGGAAACTACTCTAATGGGTCATATAGGAATCATAGGGAAATTATTCAGCCCCTCCCCCCACCACTTTGTTTGGGGGCCTTTTCTTGTGCAAAGCTGCGCAGCCAAAAACATCTTTTGTGGTTGCGAGTGGGTGGATTCTACTTAACAACCCTTAGCCGCAAACCCTGCATAAACCCTAAACCTTAATCCCCAAACTCCTTAACCCTAATCCCCAAACCCCTAAACCCCTGAGACCCTTACTGCCCTGAAACCTAAACCCTAGACCCCTAAATCCTAAACCAAGCTCCCGAGCCCAAAGTCCTAGTATCATCCACCTTACTTGGAGGGTCAAGGGGACTCAGTAAGTCTACTTATAAGAAGTTAGAATCCCTAAACCCTACTTGGAGCGTCGAGGGAACTTAGTAAGTAGACTTATAACCCCTACAAGCCATATAGCATCTTCAATTATCCCGATTATTAACCAAGTTACTAAGTCCCCCTGACCCTCCAATTAGGGCTACCCACCCAGTAATGGTATAGGCTTTGGGGTTTGAGGGTTTAAGGATTTAGGGTATAGGCATTGGGCTTTAGGATTTAGGGTATAGGCTTTGGGGTTTAGGGCTTAAGGATCCGCACCCAGTAGCAGAGACTCTAAGGGATGATAGTGAGTATATTAATATTCCTGTTGGGGACACTACGACCCATATTTGTTTGAGGGGTCCCCCAGCCCCCTGCACTAAATACAGTCAGTCTTTGCTGGGGAGGCCCAATACACTTGTCAGGCGCCAACAATGATGGCCCTAAACCCTAAACCCCTAAACAACTCCACACACCAAAGGCTTCACAGCTTTCTCCCGGCCTTTGTCCAGGAATGTAGGGTCCAGTGATCTCGCCAACCCAAAGTCTGCCAATTTCGCGACGTTGTCCTACAGACTGCAGGCCCTACGTACCCTTGATTGAAAGGGGGTATTGGGGCTATATAGGGATGTGTAAGGTTTAGGGGTGATACTGAAAGCCCTGCATGGCCGCGAGCAGCCTATGCCCCGGGATTTAAGCTATCCTAGCATACAAAGTCATGCAGGATTGTGGATGTCAACAGTACTGTTGCAACACTTTCGGGTCAGGGTTTCAGGTTGATAGCTTAAGAGTTTGGGAGTTTGGGCCTGGGATTCAAAGAGTTGCCCCTGATCCTCACACCCCCGCAGAGCAATATTGCCAATGTAAAGCTATGGAAGGAGAAAATCAGTTAAGGTATTCCACGCCCCCGTCCCAACAGCAACGCCTTTTGTTACTTTTGGAATGCACGGGCATGCCACTCCGGAGGTAGGGGCCCAAAGGGTTTCATGCAATCACAAACCTAAAAATGACTTGAACATGAACCCTCAATATCTTATATGATAGCGCGCTTCCCCCTTGCAATTAATCTAAACAACTAATGATATCATACCGTTGAGGGTACTTGCGAAAGGGAGCTGCAGACCCTATCATTTCATGGTCCTGTGAAATGCTTGTTTGAAGATACAGCAAGGCGGCGAAACGAGTTCACCACACTACCATGCCATAGGGGGGCAGCCCGTCTGCTGCCGTATACAGAGATCCGCGACCGTCGTGTCTCTGAGGTGCCGGGTGAACGTTTGAAGTGTGGGTGCAGGTAGGTGTGTCGTTCCTATAAAACACCGCAAAATGGGAGGAAACATGGATAATCAAGGTCATTCATGGCCAGTCATGGTCATGCACATATTATTGGAATTCCGAAAACTCATTCTAGCCTCGTGCGACTTAGTCTTCAAGTCATTCCAAACATGAAAACATCAGTGAAGCAATGTGAAGATTATGTAAAGTAAAGAGCCGGGGATGCCTTTGCAAGAGCCACAGAACACATGAGCAGCTACCTAAATCAGTAGTAAACAGCTAAGTAAAAATCGCTTTGGGGGGGCCTATCGCTTTACAGGCTTTTTGCACACTGCTGTCATCCATTTCGGTGGTATCGCCTTTGGGGGGGCCCTAATTATTGCTTTATTAGGGTTTTGCTTATGTCCCTGGATTTCATCTCCCCCTGCTCTTGGCTCCTACACGATAACATAAGCAGTCGCTCACATAACAAAAACAAACATCACAATGGAAGACCAACACCTGCAAGAACATACACGAATAGTAGTATAGCTGCGGTATTTGGCAGCAGTCGTAACCCTGAACCCTAAACCCTAACCCCTAAACTGTTTATACAAGTATGAACTAACGTATCATCTCGTTGTTTGCATGTTCTCCTCTATGAAATGGGGTTTAAGTTTAGGGCTTAATCATGTCAGGCCATGTATAAAAAGACCCTAGGAAATTGTTTGCTGCAGGTATGTGTCGCACTTGCTTTTCGAGAAAAAACCCTTAACGCTTTATAGAATGGTCACTATGCAGACTGTGCATCAGACAAAATATTTCATAGATCGCTTGGGCCCACCCATTCCCAAGACAAATATGAGGCAATTTCACAAACGAATTGCATCGGTCCGTTGAGAGCAAGCTTTTGGGCCCAGGGGTTTTGAATCGAAGGCCTTATATGTCTTGTTTAAGGACGTTGATCGGAGGTCATGGTCTGGACTCCGGTTTGGAGATGCCTGCAATAGCACAAGCTTGAACGTTTTGTTGAGGTGCTGCCCACCCACAAGTGCCGTTGGGATCTCAAAGTAAGGACGCATCACCGGGTTGCCACGTTTTGCGCTAGGGAACTGTTGCTAGGCACAACTTTTTGCCAGTCTGCTGCTATTTCGAAGGAAGCTTCCCAGAAGGGATTGCACCAGGTTTGCCGAGGGCATCTCGAACTTTCGCAGCTCGCTGTCAAGCTCAACGAAACACGTTGCATTCAATTCCAAAATTCTCTCCAGATGCTGTTCTGGGTTTAGGGTTCTTAGAGAATCCGAAGTAAAGGCAATTTCTTCTATAAAGCCACGCCTCACGCATAAAATCTTTTGCAACAAAACCAAACATCGCGGGGCGTAGAGTATCTTGAGCTCCGGCCTTAGAAACCGCTTAATCAAGCTTCCAGCATACAACAAGCCCTCAACCGTAAACGGCGGGGTAAAGCCACCAGGCAGTAGGCGGAACTGGCCGAAGGGCCTGGACGAAAGCATGCCCTGCATTATCTTTTGATTTCTTCGCTGCGACTAGGTCAGGTATTGGGTCCATGTACCTCATAGATGTGCACTTGGCATTTCCGCAGTAATTGTGAGAATGCTGATATGTGCTCAATACTTCGGCATGTGGACTTTTAGGGACATGTCTGGCATCTAGAAAAACATGGGAATTTGCATGCTTTGTTCTTTTGCGCCGTAACATATCAAGCTCCTGCTGACAAGAGCTCACATAGCAGCACCAAAAAAGCCCTCCTATGCCGAGCTTTGCTGCTGTGATCCTTTCCCGTTCCGATCCCTTCCAAATCGGCCGTGACACACCACCCCTCCTAACATTCCCATAAATACTCTCATACGTGTTTACATATGGCGAACAATGGTTATTGTATGTGACTGACGGGATTAATTGAGGCAAAATGCCTCTGCGCTTGCTGTAGCTCCATGCAACTTGACGCAACAACATGTTCATTTGTCCAGAGGCCGCGCCTGAGAATCCACTCTGCATACCTTCAGCCCGGCAACCCCTTGGAAAACTAGAACGGAACATGCAGCGTCAATATCCGCACTGCTGATTTTTTTGACTCGCAACGCGACGTACCATTTTGTAAAACTTCGGGTTACGGGGCCGCCTACTGCATGCAAAGCACAAGCTGTTTCATTGCCTGGAAAACATGCGGTGGTCAAACACAGCGAATGCTGAACTGGCAGGAAACAAGGAGGATTCAGGCATGGGCGTAGATGCTATGTTTGCGAACAAAATGTTTGTCACGAAGCAAGCCCGATGTGGTGCAGAGAAGAAGGGACCCCTTATGCAAAAAACAATGCGCACTCCCAAACAGACCTATTGCCCAAGGGGAGAGATGAAGAGCTTTGGTGCAACGACGAACCATCATGTCGCTTCTCTTGTCATGAAAGAATGTCTGTGAAAAATAGCATCTCGTGTGGTTCTGCGTGGGTTCCCGAACTAGCACGTGCCACCTGAAGAAGGCCAGCAATCTTTATAGTGAAGCCCGGCAGGGCGAGCAGAGGTACTGGGAGATTCGAAAAATTAAAAACGCGAAAAAATGCGATTCAAAAGCAAAATAAACATGCACTTTAAAAAGACATTAGATCTGCAAATGCCCAAAAACCTTAAAACATGAAATTGTGCGGACAACGCAAGAAAGACAACGCAAAACCAGGGCGCCAGAAAATGCAGAAAAAAATGCAAAATGAAAGCATTTTTGCATGCTCTGAATTTGCTCTGAATTTTTAAGTTGTTTTTGCATTTTCGCAATGTTACCGCATGTATCTATTTCACATTTTTCCCCAGTTAGCTCGTTCTTTTTCATTTGGGAAATGGGCCCGCTTGGGGTAGAGCACTTTCAAAACGCATTCTTGGAGCATTTTTCCTGCACTTGAATGATTTGGTGGTTTCTATACCTCTGCCTAAGGCTGCCGCCCTTAACTTTATAGTCACCCTACTCCTTAGAAAGCTGCCTGGTAAGTGGAAGTCTGACATCACCTGCGGATGACCTTCGAACTACAAGCTGTCTTACAACGCAAGACCGTCTCAACCTCCTTTTCTTGACCTATGCCTATACCCTGCACACAGGCTAAGACTCTTGAACGTTTATCGTTTATCCTTGGATGTTCTAATCCAATACCCCGCGGATGAAGCACGATCACCTCTACCTAGTGATTGCAGCGCAGAGGCGAACGCGCGACAAGCCCTGGCAAATCTGTAAACATTAACGTCTTCGCTACAACTACGCGGCCATCCGCGCAGCACTTACATCATGCCCGCACGGTAGGCTATAGCTGTTATGCTCCTTCACCTATTGCGACACCGCCGCTAAGATTCCGCTATATTGCCCCTTTAAAGAGTTTAGACTACAGCTCAACCGCCCAGGTCTATTAGTTTTTCAACCGCCCAGGTCTTGTTGTGGGTACGCGGGGTACAGTGTTACTCCGTCGCCGGATGTCCAGCAGGCACGCAGCGACTCATGCAAAGCCAACCGAACATGAGCTGCAGGCGTTAGTCTTTGTGTCTTATGTGGAATCGAAATGCAGTTTCTTAGAGTCGCTCTCGCAAACCGGCTTTACTGCCCACAGCCATCAACAACGCTGGGATGGACAGCATCCGTCATGCCAAACCAAAGCGAGGCATCTGCAACACACGACAATTCCCACTTGAAACAATTACGTTTGAACCGTGGAAGGCAAACGGGCGACACTTCTTCATCAGTCCCTAGAAGCCCAGTTACCTATATATTGGGTTCCTGTCCTTAAGTCCCTATATAAAGTTATACTATCTATAACCCGAGGACCTACTATATGGGTACCTGGCCTTCTAGGGAGTGGCCGTTTACATACCTCAACAACATGAGAGCAAGAACAACTTCAGGTGTGTAATTACTACCTGGACCCCAAAAGTATGGAAAATAATTGCCTTTATGGCTGTTATTAAAGGTTTTGGGCTATTCTTTTACATACTTTTGGGGTTTAGGTACATGATAAACCCGGTGAAATACAGCGCATGTATAGCTCGTATGAGGGTAGCGGGCATGGGACCTTGGATGCTGTCCCCCACCCTATAGGCCCTATAGCATTCATATATAGGAACTTGCTTAAGGATAAACTCGCACCACAAGAAGAATATTTGGATACTTGGGGGCTGTAAGAAGTCGGGGCAATATTCAAATCAGATCTATATACGCCTCTGAACAAATGCAAGATACTTCCACATTGATGGGACTTGAGGTAGGGGGCCTCCGTCTGGTGTATAGGGTTTAAGGTTTAGGAATAAGCTCAGGGTGAAATCCCTAAAAGAATACAACCCCTCCTCCCCAAATCCCAAAATCTAAACACTGTCCGAAGCGCTACCCCAAAACTCTCAGACCCAAACCCAAACCCTAGATCCTACACATCCCTGTATACTCATACCTATCTCGATACTTCCCTATTCCACGATGTATTACTCCTGTATCCCCTACACTCCCTAAAACCTATCAACCCCTAAACGCTAAACCCAGCCTGAAGCTCTAGAAACCCTGTACCCTAAACCGTATACCCCTAATCGCTCAAACCAATCTTAACGGCTGGGACCCCAAAACCCTGAATGCTAAACACAACCCTAAGGGTTCAAGGACCCCAATAATAGGGCTTTAGGATCGAAATAGCATTAATATTATTGTATCTGGGGCCTATTACTTGGGTCATTGGACCCTTAGGGCAACCTTAAACGCCCGAACCGCTAAACCCTCAACCTTGAACGCCACAAGCTCTGGGGTTCCTGGAAGGTAACAAGCACGTTGTCAGGCTTCAGGTCGCGAAACACAACCTTTTCAGGGCTTGGGATTTAGGGTTTAGGGTGTGGGGTTTAGGGTTTATCAGGGTTTGGGATTTAGGGTTTAGGCTTTATGCAGTATTGTAATTCATGGAAATGCCAACTATCAGGGGTTATGTAGGGTTGCTGTCTGTATAATTACCAGCATTGGGGCTTAGGGGTTAGGATCAAGGGCCTTAGGGACATTACCCATTCAGGGAAAATCACATGGAAAGAACATGAACAATCAAAATAGAAACTGGGGAGTATACCTAAACCCCAAAAGTATGTAAAAGAATAGCCCTAAACCCCTAAGAATAGCCACAAAGGGTCATTGTTTTACATACTTTTAGGGTCCAGGTAGGGGGGGTTTACAGCCCTGCGCTAGTTAGATGGGATCGAGGAACGGAAAACAACATGGGGACTGCTATTTGGTAGTTTCCCTAAATTACTGTTCCCAAAATGGGGGAAACTTATATAGGGCCCCGTATTATAATAGGAACCTAAATATAGGACCCCGTATTGACAGTAATTTAGGACAATCCCTACTTGCCATGGGTTGAATAGGGCTTATTTTGAAGATCCATTCCTTGATTCCTTGCTAACCCGAGGCAGGTAGGAGGGCTTCAGGTTTGGGTTTAGGGCTCAAGGCTTCGGGTTTAGGGTTTGGAGCTTAAGATTTCGACTGTAAGGTTTGGGGTTTCATTGTTTGGGTTTGGGATGGTTTAGGGGTGCAGGGTCTAGGCTTCAGGGTTTGAGGCGGTAGGTATACTACCAACACTAGCACAAGAAGTACTTGTGAGCACCTGTCGGATGTTTCCTGTTATAAGCTGAATTTTCCTCTGTCTAGTTGCAGTGGATTATGGTTGTTGAGAGCGAGGAGCTTATGGTTTCTGGGTTGTGGGTCCGGGGATTTAGGGTTGGAGAGTTCGAAAGCTTCTAGGTCTGCGGGTTTCAAGACTTTGGGGTGTTAGGCCTTCTAGCTTATTGCTTCTACACATGGAAAACGCCCAGGGATTTGAATAATTTCGCGCGCGCTTACCGTTAACCTTATGCCCGAATTTCCTATGAACCTATCAGCCGAACACCACACATCCTACCTGGACCCTAAAAGTATGTAAAATAATAGCCTTTATGGCTATTATTAGGGGTTTAGGGCCATTATTTTACATACTTTTGGAGTTTAGGTACAATTAAGGTTTGCTTGTTCTTGCATGGGTGGCTATCAAAAGTGCATGTTCTGGTTAGTCTGTTGAACTTACAGAAACATCAGACAAACAACTGCATTCAACCATGACCCCAGACTACCACTCCCTAGCTTCCCCCACAACCAACCCTTAACCATCAAGGGAGTATGTTGAAGAGGCCGAGCGGGTGGAGGGGGTGGAGGGGGTGGAGGAGGTGGAGGAGGTGGAGGAGGTGGAGGGGGTGGAGGGGGTGGAGGGGGTGAAGGGCGACTTATTATCGGTAGGTATCGGGTATCGATCGAATCGATACATTACAACCATGGTTTTAGGGGGACCCATGATCTAGGTAGGGCTCAGAGTCCCCCCTAAGTAGATAGAATATGGGGTATTCGGGATTCTTATTAGAATATATATATATATACCCAAAGCCATATTCTATCTACTTAAGGGGGATGGCAGCAACGCAGCAACTTGACTTGCGAGGCCATTTTTGGAGGCTCAGGCTCACGTGGTGTGGTATTCCGGGTGGAACTCAGCAGGGCCACAGGCACAGGCGACGACTTGGTGAAGGCAAGCAAAAAGGTAGTGAGACCAGTGCGAAGGATCCAGGGACCAATCATAGCCACGCCTACCATACGGCAGGAGGCGAGCATTCATGAAGGACTCACCATCAGTGACGCGAGTCAGGGTGCCGTTCAGATCCTCGAGCAGGCGCACCAGGCTGACGGTGCGCCCCCTCACTGCCCACTCGCCCAGCGTTGAGTCGGCCCGTTGTAGGACAGGATTTAGGATTGAGGGTTGAAGTTATGTAGACGCACTGCAGTAGGTTATACCTGGACCCTGGGTGTCCTACCTTTTGTGGCTTACACCTTAAACCCTAAACCCTACACCGATACCCTACACAAGCTAGGACAAAACCCTCACAAGATAGGACAGGGATTATTGGATTGAACGTGGGAGTTGCTGCTACATCGTAGATGCTAAAGGGCAAAGTTTAGGCTGGGACGCAAATAATAACGGGAACTAAGATGCAAGGTCCTGTACCATGCGAAGATAAGGAACCTGCAAAAACGGGTGAGCAACAAGTTCTGAGACTCAAGGCAGGAGATGCTTATTAAACCCTACACCCAGAACCCTAAAACCCTAAACCAGAGGCGATACATGCGGATTTTGTTTTCTGTATAAGTCTGAGGGGACCCCTAGATATTCTGCCAAACCTGGCATGGCAAACATGGCGTAAAGCCTCATGCGAGTGCTGTCGGTGTTGAAAGTTTAGGTTTAGGGTTTAGGGCTTAAAGGGCCCAAAACAGCACGACTGTCCTAAATAGCTCCTCTGGGGCTGTACCTAACCCCTGATACCCTACCCCTTCTTCAGGGTACATAACTTTGCATACAGAAGACAATAAACATAAACTTACGTATCCAAAAGAGGCAGTTGGTATCCCAAAGACATGGGGTATAGGGCTCTGTAGGGCTCTAGGTAGAGAATGAAGGCAACCCCAAACCCTAGGCCCTAAACCCCTAAACCCTAAACCCTGAACCCCTCAACCTTAAACCCTAAACCAGGCATGCCATCCTTCGCCATCATTGCTTGAGTCGGACACCCTTAGAATACCGAGCCCCGACCCTTAACCTAGGGTTTAGGGTTTAGGGAAAACGGTGAGGGAAAATGGGCTATTGTTGTAGAGGCATCTATGGGAATTATTCATGTGAGCCATAGTCTAAACTCCTAGTGTTCCCCTTAAGAAGCCCTATACTACTCCCCTAAAAAATACCTTAAATAACCCCCTTCAATTAAGGAGTTTCGACTATAGCTCATGTATACAAGTTGATTCCTGGGATCCCCTCCCCACCTTTTCTTACGTAGCAGCTGACGTAGCAATAAGGAAATGGGTAGTTTGCAAAATTAGGGTCCCATTTTGGTACCCCTAAATATTGGGTGCCGTAATGTAATCTAAAAAGCGGCCCACAATTTTGTGAACAAACCCGAATGCATCCGCTAAAGCTTCTTGAAGAAAACTCTGCCCACCTTCTGCTGATGCAAGTATTCCAGGGCAAGTGTGATGCAGGCTGCATAGCGCCTGACGGAGAATGTCGGATTCGGCTAACAAGCTTTAGGTTCGGGTAGGGACCTAGACAATTTCAACAGAGTTTGGGCATACATTGCACCGTACTTATATGAGGCTTGTAGAGGACAATCTTACTGAGTCTTGAGGCCTCTACAGTACCCTGCCCTGAGCCCTAAACACCTTAACCCCGAACCCTCGATTTTGCGTTGAGAATCTGGGCCACGACGGTTCTGCCCAGTCATCCAGAATTTTTTGGAGACTCTCCTTCAGTCTAAATTGAGGTCTGAAAAATGACAGGGACCTAGGGTTTAGTGTTTAAAGCCCTGAATGAGGGTTTCCCAATCCTCCCTTGTAACCTCCATACATCCCAAGGCATGGCGGGTACCCCGATTTCTAGAAACCTCCACCGACTAAGGACTCTTGAGCGCGGGTTTAGGGTTTAGGGTAAAGACTACATGGGGTTTAGGGTTCAGGGTCGCTTATGGTTTAGGGTAAAGGCTACATGAGGCGAAGTGTAGATAGAGTCCCCTTTCAGTAGATAGAATATGGCTCTGGGTATATCATAATAAGAAACCCATATACCCCATATTCTGTCGTCTACTTAAAAGGGGGACTATAAAGGTTGAGTAAAAAATTCAACATGGGATGGGCTTGCCGCACAGATGGCTCAGAACTACCTGGACCCCAACAAGTAGGTAGAAAGGGATTTAGGGTTTAGGGTTTAGGGCTATTACTCTACATACCCTAAAATAATAGCCCAAAACCCAAAATATATGCACAAAAGGCTATTACTCTACACACCCTAAAATAATAGCCCAACACATAGCCAAAAAGGCTAGTATTCTACATACCCTAAACCCTAAACCTGGTACTTTTGGGGTTCAGAATTTTAGAAACACGGCCATGCTAGACTGGGCCCTGAAACCACGGCAGCACGGACTCCGGTACAGTACACAAAGTTTTTGCATTCCTAGTTCAAGGCTTTAGGGTTTAGGATTTAGGGTTTACCTGGACCCCAAGAGTAGGTAAAATAATCGCCCCAAAACCCTAAAACAGCCTTGAAGGCATCTACATACTTTTGAAGTTCAGGTAGGACTGAATGTGGAAAAGAACTCTCCTAACCCCATACACAAGACTGATCCCCAATTCCTATAAATACCATACCTTAAACCTAGAGCATTCCTACTTGCGGTGACAGTCACCACGGGTGGCAAATAGGAGTAACCACCAATCGGACAAAGGATGAAACACTTGCAACAGCGGCTACGATGAGGGCGACCGACCCACTCCCTAAGGGTCCAAGCCAAGGAAATAATCGGGCTTTAGGGCCCAAATACCATACTATTTCTGGCGTTTGGGCCCTAAAACCCTATTAATTGGGTCCTTGGACTGTCAGGGACTCTAAGCCTTGAACTTGAAGCGGTTCAGGGTCTAGGATTGAGGGAGACCTAGACCCCAAGCTCTAAACCCTTTACTCTAAACCCTAAAGCCCAAAGCCCTAAACCCTTATCCTTAAAGTCTAAACCTAAAAACCCTAAACAGTTGACCGCAAACCTATCTCTAGTCCCTGAACCTTACCCCAAGCCCCTAGGCCCTAAAGCCCACATCCCATGACAGGCGGCCTCGCGAGATCTTCCGGCAAGCCTTCCACGCGACCACTGCTGGACACGTGATCTAAGATGCAGGCGTTCAGGCTCTTGTCACCTGGGTGCTTCGTAAATTTGGGGGGTGTGGGGTTGTTTAGGGTTTAGGGTTTAGGGTTAGGGTTTAGGGTCAGGGTTTAGGGTTTAGGGCTTAGGGTGAGGGGACCTTTGCCACCCAAAACCCATGTAGCAAGGATCCGAGGGTTCTCACGCGACTTTCTTCGCGTCCTACTTGTAAGGGTTGGGTGTAACCAAGATCCTGTGATTAATGCCGGGAGTATCCAGTGATTCTGGACGTCCCGCATGTAGTTCCTAAACTCTTCATAGCAAACTACCCTAGACGCTCTTATAATGGACGACTTCATTCACAGCGAAGAGCTCCCTAGCACAGGTTAAGGTATGAGTGGGTCATACAGCGGGTAAGTAGAGTATGCAGAGTTATGGGTCGCAGAAATTGCAGTCATTGGATTGATACATGTCCTTAATCAGCTCGGGGAGCCTCCCTGTATGTAAAGTTTTCTCCCTGTATGTAAAGTTTTCTAAAAGTAAGGCAGGCAAGTTTTGGGCCTCTCACAACAAGGAGCGACAGTGTATGGGGTATATAAGAGGGACACCATGGGACACCGAATGTTTGGAAAATGCTCATATTCGCTACAGCCAATAGTTTCCCCACATTCTTGATGGACATGGGTTCCTTATTACCCTAAACCCTAAACCCTAAACCTTGTGACTATGCCAAACTATAAAAGAGACCCCTATGTCCATCCTTCATGGCCCCTTGATAAGCCTAAAGTTGAGCCTAAACCCTAAACCACATAACCCCATAGACCCCAAAACCTAAAACTTAAACCCCTGAACCCTAAACCCTAAACCCCTAAACCACAAACCCCTAAACCCTACACCACTGAATGGCCCCTTGGTAACCCTACCATTGACAATCGCCCACATGCTAAGAAAAACAAGGGCCCTGAGTGGGCTCCCCTAAGCCCGAAACCTAAACCTTCTCAGAACCCCTAGGATGGTTTGCGTCAAATCCCAGGTTGCAGCTTTGGGCCTGACATTTAGGGTTTAGGGTTTAGGGGTTAGGGTTTAGGGTTTAGGGATTGAGGGTTTCGGGTTTCGGTCGGCTTAGGGCATGGAGGTTTGGCGTTTAGGGTTGAGGTTTGGGGTTTGGGGGAGAACAGTGATGTTAGAGTTAGAGGTTCCGTGTTTTCGGGGATCCTTCAAAGGGGTCCTAAACCCTAAACCCCAAACCCTAAACCCCTAAACCCCCAAATCCCTAAACCCTGAACCCTAAATCTCTAAATCCTAAATCCTAAACCTCGAAACCCTAAACCCCTTGGTTAAATCGTTGTTCCAGCCTTGCCAATCGCGAATCTACCTGGCTTTAAGGGCACCCCTCTTGTGAGAGACCCCCATTCACACACACGAACACGCACACACACTACATTTAGGGTTTAGGGATTAGGGCTGAAGGTTTAGGGGTTCAACCGACACATCCTAAAACTTAAGGTTTAGGGTCAAGGCTGCCTGTAACTAATTGAGAAGCTGCTGGAGTTCCCTGCGTATGGCCACGGCTGGAGACCCCAACCCTGCAATCCTTGCCATTTCAACGGTCATGTTGGGGTAACATAGAGTTTATACAAAGCATAAAAGGTTTGCACAGGAATTATATAGGATTTACACGACAAAGTCATCACCTACGCCCATAATTAAACGCAAGAACCTCAAAACCCCTATAACCCCAACCCCCTAAAGCCTCTAAACTCCTCCCAACTGTTCACTAACTGTTTGTCAGGAGGCATAGCTCCATCAGCAAGGCATAGTACGACTGCGTCTGGAAAATGTGAATCAACCTGCGTCTAAGGGTTTGGGATTTAGGGTTGCAACCGTGAAGCTCTATTATGGCCCCTCATTCTTATTCTTGGGGTGCATATCATGTGTATACATATATATTATACGTATATATGTATACATATATATATATATGAGCCCGATACCTTTTGGGTTAATGCGCCTGGGATTTTTTTGTCATCTGTCATGAATACGCAGGCAAACTTTTGTTATACAGTTCTTATATTTGCATACAATAACCGCCAAGAGATTACACATCAGACGCACAGCACATCTGGAATACCCTTTAAGATGCCTTATAGAATATCCCGCATATATGATGCCCCTTGTATACCTTGTACATACCCTATAGAATATCTGGATAAGAGGCCATTTGCAAGCCT
>CAJNIZ010047446.1:361-36196 GCA_905231905.1 Symbiodinium pilosum | reverse complement strand
TTTCCCAAAACAGGGGACCCCACTATACCCCAAATACTCTGATCCTTATTATAGGGACCGGTACCCCTAATTTTGGGAAACCCCACATGGCTTAGGTTGCCCAACTCCCTTTGTATAGCCTATCAGGGCCCTGGATATCCCTAAGCATTAAATAAACGCTAAGCTCTAAACCCAAAATAAACCCTAAACTAAACCCTAAGCCCCCATATATAGCTGCGAGGACTGGTGGCCTGCTTTTCCTCAACGCCCTCTGTTGGCACGTGTTGCTTGGCCAGTGGAAGGTCCACGGTAGGAGGGTTCAGTTTGCGGTTTGGGGGTCAGGGTTTAGGGTCTAGGGTGTAACGGTTTAGGGTCTATTGTCCCCCGTCAGTAGATAGAATATGATATGTGGTAGAAGGGGATCTTGGTATTTTTTGGGGAGTTCCATGGCCTATCTAGCCCACGTTCAACGTTTTGGCCTCCATGTGCTAAGCACTGAATCGTAAACTCTTTGCCAGACATTCTATAAATCACAAACCCTAACTCCCTAAACCCAAAGCCATGCATCCGAAACAAAAAAAAGCCCTAGAAATCGTAATGTCTTGAATGCAGATGTCAGGCTCAGTGCAGCTTACCGCATCCTCATGACTTCGCAGGCCCTGCTGGAAGCAAAAATTGGGTTTTGTTTAGAGTTTATTTCCTGGTGCTTCAAGGGGAGTTAATGTAGGGACTCTCATAGGGCTATGTATGGTGATTGTACAGGGATAATTATAAGCATCCACTCCCCACACTCCCTTTACGCAGCAATTAGTTTAGGTTTGGGTGGGGAGCTAGGGCTTGCGTCAGCTGCCGCAAACAGACATGAAACCTGAAAAGGGTGTGTGAAAGGCCCCCGTTTCAAGTTACATGGTATTTTTTTTGATGAGACGGCTGGGTTTAGATCTGGGGTGTCAGGTTTAGGGCTTGGGTGCGGTCCTTGCCTTCAGGAGCTTTTTGCTTGTGAGCCCGCACCGCATCCTAAAGCAATCGGCGAAATGTAGCTCCTGAGCCCAAGTTCTGGCCTTAAACCGAAGCCCTGGACCCGAAGCCTGAACCCTGAGCCCCACCCTCCCTGAACCCCAAACTGCCCCGTGCAACCCCTACATGACCCTACATCGCCTCTACGATTGAACCCTACGCCAAAACCTCGGACTCAAGTGCTTCCTGGTTGTGACCTGGGGATGATTCGCAATCTGTGCCTCATCGAACCCGGTGCATAAACCTAACGTTCATGCAGCCTCTTAACAAAAGGACCAATTGTTAACTACATGAGAGGCTGACACATCTCCACCCCAATAAGGTAAATTCGAGATCTGGTCTTTACTTGGAGGATCTTGGAGGGAAGTGCAGCTGCGACACCAATACTGTCGCCGTAGCTGTCACTTCACTGTAGTTCCCCTCAAGTCTCCTTCGTACGCCTTCAGTCTCCTTAAATCACATATGGCCCCTGTTGCGAAATAAGATGCAAGAATGAATAGATTGCAACTCCTACGCACCCAAAGGCAAAACCTTGAATAGTAGTTTTAATTTTTCCATTATCCTCATATTTATATATCCCCAATATACTAAATAGTTTTCCATTTTCTTTTCCATTATCCCAATATATCCTGGGCAGGGGCAGAATCAAATGTTGAGCATCAATGGGGGACTTACCTTGGGGAAGCTTGGTCGCACAAGGAATTCAGGCCTTCCAGTTCAGATTCTGGAGATTGTGACGTTAGAGATGGTTAGGATATGCGTTTCTAGGAAGTGAATGTAGAGAAGCATCTCGGGTTCTGGGAGGGAGTCGAATCAGCAGGGCAAATCATGGTAAGATGTAGGGACTACATGGTGTGAGTGCGGTGAATGCTTCGGGCTTGTGTCTTCGGTCTGAGCCCTGAACCCTGAGATCCTGAACCCCACATTGATCCCGGGAAAAAGGTTGTGAGGATAATGGTCACTCTTTTTTGTGGCGGGGGGGGGGGTCGGGTAGCTTGTCTACTAGTTACTGTGGGCAGCCACATGAAGTAGGATATATGACGGGTTTGTGAGATGATTTTTGCATGTATTTTATATATACACACATAATACATCCTTAGGATTTGGTGTCGCACTGGGACACAGCGGACGGCTTGCCGTAATAAGACTTCCGCCGAACCTTTCTAGGGTTTGAAGCTCTCCGCCATCATCCCGAGTCTCGAAGCCCGTCTAAGCCCTGAACCCTGCAGAGCCCGATCCCTGAATTCAGCCCAAAGCTCATGATCGCTACATGTACTATAGTCTAAACTCTTTAAATGGGAGGGTATATGTGGGATTATACAGGGGACTATTCTAGGGGCTCTGAAGGGGGATGCTAGGAGTTTAGACGATAGCTCACATGGTAGTTTCCAAAAATAGGGGGGACGCCAATATAGACCCAACTATATCGCCCTTATTAGAGGTCGCCCCGCAAAGTCAAAACGGTACTCCTTAATTTTGGGACGCCTCCACATACCCTATTCCCTAGACCGAGATTCTGCGCGGTCGTGCTGCCTTTGGTGTCTTATCTGGGCCACCTGTGCAGCAAGTGGAGGTCATCTTGCAGCCGCTACATCATGGTAGTTTCCCAGAATAGGGGGACACCACTATAACCCCTAAGATATCATCCTTAGTATAGGAAGCCCCCAAGCTTCAAGGGGATTCGGTTTAGGTTGTAGGCAAAACTGTGGGCCAGGCGGCAGTTGTTGGGTTTGATTTGAAACTAGAAGCTAACTAGATCCAAGACTTGTCTCTTCCTTCATGGCTCCGAGTGACGGATGGGCAGTTCCATTGACATTTTACAACGCCCCAATCTTGAACCACACCTACGAAGCTCAGGGACTTCTGAGCTCCCTAGATATGGGGGTTTCCCAAAATTAGGGGTACCTTTTTTGGGGGTCCCTATAATAATGACTATAGTATATTGGGGTCTATATTGGGGTACCCTAATTTTGGGAAACTACCATATGTAAGATTTATGGAGAAGACGCTGTTGGACTTTTGCGGTGAAGAAAGAAGGCTTCAACAAGCCCCCCCCTGAGAGCCTCTTCAGGTTCAAGAATTTGGCTTCAAGGTGTCGCGTGAAATTAGAGTTGTTGAAGGCGTGTTTTAGAGATGTGTGGGAGCCCGCTTGAAATCGTCTTTCTGAAGATGTGGATTGGGTGTCGGGATACCACAACTCTGAGAGCTTCCAGGTGATCGCCATGTACTTGCAATTAAAGGTTACATCGTATGCCATGCGCACTTCAAATATTCAAGGGGAGCCTAAAGCCTCGTACCCTGAACCCTAAACTGTGCCTAGTCCTGAACAGGAACCTGAATACACCGGCCCTAAACCTGAAGCCTTGAACCCAACGCACCCAAAAAAACGCGAACTTTCACCGCCTGCCCATAAGGTACACAACAGGTTTTTAGATGGTAGGTGCGGGGCATGTTTTGCTTTCGATCCAACTTCTGAAGGCCTATACCCATCGTAATCTCTGAAAGCCTGGAGCTCTTAACAACCTAAGACCCTAAACCTTGGGTACTGCCCCGACTCGGTAACAGTTTGATGAAAAAGTGGCACATAATTCTGTATAGCCCTACAGACAAACTGGCTGGAAGCAGTACTTAACCTGAACCCTGAAAAGCCTAAACTGCGCTTGGACGTGCCTTTCTGCTGGTTATGCGCCTGTTGACACCCTAGACCCTAAACCCTAAATCCAACATGGAACCAATTCTTGGCCCCCTGTTCAAAGGACCGCAGCCCGGAGGGTAATCTGAACCCTCAAGCCGATACTCTGAGTCCTAAACCCGAACTCCTAAGCCCTAACAACCTGAAATCCTAAATCCTAAAAATCCTAAACCCTATCGAATACCCAAGGCCTGGCGCTAACCCATGATGTGGAGCAGCTGCCTAAGCAGTCGCTGGGTCAAGAAGTCGGTCTTTTCGGTTTAGAGTTTAGGGTCGAAAGGGTGTAGTGTAGGATTTAGGGGTTAAAGGGTTTAGGTTTGGTTTAGCATAGAGTTTGGATTGTTCTGAGGGTTTCCAGGAATAGTGCCCCAATTGACCACAAAACCTGTTACATATAGGCTCCTAAATGATAAGCCTTTTTTGGAAACGCATTTTCAAGGTTTCTGGCACTTTCGGGTTCGGGCTTTTATGGTTCTTAGGGCATGTTGTAGCTCGAGGGGTAAGGAATAATAAGGCTTTTGGCTTCGGGTCTGAGTTGTCAGGAGTCAGGCAACCCAGATATCTCCTCTCGGAATTTCGATGGAGCTAGCATTTGTCTAGCTTGTCTGCTCAGTTTGCGCCTCTTGGACGAGGCGCCCAGACCGAAGCCTCTGCAAAAAGGTTGTGATCAGGGGGCCCGAAACCTGCTGCAATGCGGCTCAATGTAGACCTGTGATTAATAAGCCTCCTCCCCTTAATAGGGGTTATAATAGGGATCCTAATATCAAGGCCCTTAAAAGGAGGGGATTTGTTAATCAGGGGTCTACATTTGGGCGTGAAGCGTTTTTTGGCTACGGGTTTGTGGTTAAAGCTTCAGGTCTTTGGGTGTAAGTGTAAGGCTCACACTTTGAGATTTCGGGTTGAATCCTCCCTGAAAAGGATTGAGGGCTTCAAAGTCACTACAGTACCCAAACCTCAAACCCTTTAGTTATAGATCTGCTGCAGAAATCTGCTCAACCTGGAAGAGCAATTCAAAGATCGACTGCCCTAAGGCCTATATGAGTCTAAATTGTCTAAACTCCCTTAACGGGTGTTATGTATGGGGACTAGATAGGGGAGTATTATAAGGGTTAATTATAAGGTTTATATTGAGGGGAATGCTAGGAGTTTAGACTATCACTCATATACCCCCAATTCTGAACCCAAACCAAGAAGTGTACTTCACTTGCCACGGGCAAGGGGAGCCCGAAAGCCTGAACCCAAAAGCCTAAACCTTGAACCTAACCGCCAACCCAAAAGCCGAGACCCTAAACCCTAAACTCACAACCCTAAATCCCAAAGCTTGAACAGTGAACCCACAACCCTCAACCCCAAAGCTTGAGACCCGAACCCACAGCCCTAAACCCAAAAGCCTAGACCCCAAACCCACAAGCCTACACCCTGAACCTACAAGGGGAAAAAACCAAAAAGCGGAACGCAAAAAAAACAAAGCATGACCCATGAAGGGCCGGCCTGCAGATGCTCTGTCAATTCTGACGTCTGCTATGACGAGTTCGCGGTTTAGGGTTGCAAGGCTTCCTGCTACCTCCGGGTTTAGGTTTTAGGGATAACAGTAATAGCACTAGTATTAGCAATATGAATATTAGAACTAGATGGAGGACATCTTGCGCACACCGTAAACCATGAGGCGCTTATTGGAAAAGCCTGCAAAAACTGAGAATCACCACTGAACACTTAACTCAGGCTGTCTGAATTCCGTGTTCAAGCTGCTTGGTCGCATTTTTGCATGACTTGCCACTATGATTACTGTTATTAGTATCCCTTTTCTTATTACTGTTATGATTACTGCTATGAGTACTGTAATTACGGCTAAAATTCTTGGTATTCTCAGAATTGTCTGGCCGGAGTCAAGCGTTGCGGCTCAGAGTTTGTAGGGTTTATGTTGTTTTTTCTTTTCTTTTTTTTTGCGGGTGTTTAGCGCAGAGACTGGGCGGGCGAGGGGTGGAAGCATACCACAATTTCATCACTCTTGAACTGCTGCAAACACACACGCACATGCTTTAAGCTATACAGTCCCTCCAGTGACCCCACTCATCTCCTTGGGAAGCCCTTATGTGGCTTCTGCCCTGAGGATGCCAGCTGCTTTTGTTGTTCCAACAACCACCGTCACCCTCAGACACAGATGCCTCTTCCATGCGACCGACGCCGGTCAGCAGATATTTGTTGGCCTGAGTTTGGTGTTTAGGGACACTGAACAGCACTTGTAACCCCGATTACATATACAGCTTCATGGAGTATACTTCCTAATCAAGGGTATACTTACTACTAAGCTGTAGGTGCTTGGGGTTCAGGTAAACCCTAAACCTTAAATCGTGTTGGGAAGTAGGATCAGGAATTGAATAGTTGGACTTCGGATTTATGATCCCAAAATGGAAGCCCCTCCGGACGAAGCCCACTGATAGACAGTCAGAGGCCCCAAGCCACATGTAGGGGTTACAGGGCGATACTTTGGGGCCTAATTGGGGATAGTTTCAGGATTACTTTGGGACACCCACTCTGGATGGTTCAAGGGAGGTTCTGGATGCTGCGTGCAGCTTGAGACCATGAGTGTTGCAGAGCAGAGCAGGATGAGGCAGGAGTGCTCTAAGATTCAAGTTACTATGTGATGCAGGAGACGGAGAGAAGATGCTACCGGGATAGATAAATACAAAATACATGAAAACCTCCGACCACTTTCCTGGTATACCTCCGTGATAACCTGCCGCCAAGCCCATTCTACTTCAGTAGCCTCTGTTGGGGTATCCAATATTCCTAAACCTCCAGCTCTGCAGAAAGACAAGGATGACATCCCCCATCTCATGCATTGGCGTGGTGCGCATTAAGTAGGATTTCCCCCCAAGAGTTCCGATCAAACAAAGGAAACATGAATAGCACTTGCAGCAGGAAGAGCTGCCAGAATTGATCTTCTATGGACAAGAATCAGTCGAATCCGGCTCTGTTGGTGTACCATCTCAAAAGCACCCGCTGTTTCTGAAAACGGGTTACATTGTGTACAGACACAGACATCCTAGAATCCTAGAAATTGTGAGAAGTGGTGCAAAAATTCTTCCCAAGCTGCCACACAGGCCGGCTTGTCTTCAAGATGCTGAAGAAGTGGTACGGCCGCCACAAGAACGGACGGGTCCCTTACATTGGGCACAAGCTGTGCGCATGTGGGCCCTGCCCAGATAAAAGCCAGGTCTCTAAGTAGCCTCACGAGCACTCAGCACCCATCGGAGATATTCCGGCATTTCTACCCCTAGTTGGTCTCTTTCCTGTAGGACCTTGTTTAAATGCCTCAGGCTTGTCAGGGCTTGTGCGTGCCTTTGACCGTGCTCCAGTAGTACTAGAAATAGTAGCAATACACGTAATAGTAATTGTAACCGTGCAATAGTAGTCATAGTAATGTTGGTAATAACCTGCTGTGTCCAGAGTGTTGGTTTGGCACGTGTTCTTGCTATGCCAGATTGGTATCTTCCATTTCCATGGGAATATTTGAGAATTTCTCAAAATTAGCAGTACCATTTTGGGGGTCCCTATACTCCAAGAAGGATGATATGGTTTTGGTGTATGTATTGGGTACCCTTATTCCAGGAAACTACCCTTGGCCATTCTTGTGCCCTCAAGGGTGGGGTACCCAGAGAGCCCAATATAGCTGAATGCGGAATACAGTTAAATTCTACTAGGACCCCGAATATGGTTTAAGGTATATTCCTTAATTAAGCTATACTGGGCTCCCTGGGTAGTGAATACTGCTATGACCTTTTGGAAGAGGTGTCGGTATGTTCAAGCCGTGTTAGGTAATCCACCCCCTAATATGAAGAATCTTCCCCCCCTATTTAATCTTAGATACTCCCACTATGTGGCATTTTAAAAAATAGTTGGCGTAGTTGATATTAGGGGAGGGGCCGGGTGTTTAATATGAGGGGGAGGGAACTAGGGTGTTGAAAGAGTTTCTCAGTGTATCGAGGTTTTCCTCAGCAACTTTGGCGAAAGCAATGTGAATAAAATGCAATCCCTTCCATAAAAATCCCTCCCATGCCCCCTTACTAAATCATAGTTCCCTTAATTCCTAATATATATATATTGCGGGGATCTATTAGTATTAACCCCTGCCCTCTCCCTGATTGTCCTGCTTACTACGTCCACCTTATTCTAACCCTGAAACCCTCAATAACATAGCAGTCTCCATGTTCCTCTCCACTCCTGCACCCCCTTGATCCTCCAGGTAAGTAGGAAGTCACGGCGGCCAGCCAACTCATCAGTCACTTGATGACACATTCACGTTTGAGGATGAGGCTTGCAATTATCTTTTGTCCGGCCCTAGGGTTTTGCGGGGCTTAGGGAATTCTTAGATTTGGGACAAGGGCCTCATAAATCCCCAGCAAATATCCTAGAAGCCTTTTTCCAAGCACCTGAACTCCTTGACTCTTACCGGAAAGCTAGCAGGTAACGAGGCTTTTCAGGTATGACTCTCCTTATATCCTACAAACCTCAAACCCTAAGTCCTACAAACCCTAAACCCTAAACCCTACATTCAAAAAACACTTACGAGGAGACTACCTAAATTCCTTCAACGGCTTGGTGCAAGAGAAGCTGGCCCCAGGCCCGCTGCATTGGATGTAAGCTACGCTCAGGGTTTAGGGCTTAGGGCTTAGGGTTTAGAGTTAGGGTTTAAGGGGTTAGGGTTTAGGGCTTAGGTGTTTGGGGTGTGGGGTTTGGGGCTTTAGTGTTCTGGGTTTTGAGGGTTGAGGCCCCAGGCTAACATGAGGCTTTAGTGTTTAGGGTTTTTGGAGGTTGAGATAGTTTAAGTTCAAAAGGGCTAAGGGTTGAGGGTTATACACCAATCACCTGAGAACGGAAGCCCCAAATCTGTAAATCCCAGATCTCGAGGCCTGAGCCATGATCCTCAACGCGTCAACCTGAATGTTGTTTTCTGACGAAGAGCCTCGTCCAAGCCCTGCAGAAACAGTAAACTTTTACGCCCCAGACATTTGTAGGGAAGCTTCACCTGGACCCCAAGTGGAAGGAATACTGCTTTCTAAGTGCTAGCGGTGAAGTTCCAGAAGCCCTAAGACCCCCAGCCCTGGCCCTAGATCCTAAATCCCAAATCCTAAATCCCAAGATTCCGGAGCCCGAAGCCCCAAACCGCAGAAATCCTAAATCCCAAGTTCCAGTGCCTAAGGTCTGAAGTCCCAAGCCCTGGAAAACCCTAAACCGTCCCGAAGTCAACTCCAAAAAGCCTCCGGAAAGGGAAGCCCCAACCCCATATCCCTAGTGCCTGAACTGAAAAATTAATCAGTTGAAGGTGGGACCCCACCAAAACGGATATCAATATATACCTCAACCCACAGGTAGGCACTATAGTCTTCTAAACGCCTTCCCAAATAAACCATAAACCCTGAATCGAAAAATCGCACCTGACGACCGTCAAGGATTGATCAGCGGCATGGGTGATGCCACCCTTCCTTTTCGACTCTTTGCCGCCAGTGTTTAGGGTTTATGGCACTTATTGGCAGGGCTTTCAGGCTTATTCGCAGGGTTTGCACAGTTTCTGTGGCTTATGGTGCTCATCGTGTCCATGATTGGGTTTGTAGGGTTTGGGGTGTATTGGGCTTTCAGGGCTTAACGGGCTTTTAAGGAACTTAGGCTTCATAGAGCTTTTAAGAACTAGCAACACTGTGCTGAGTATTGATATTCTGCTTAGAGTTAGTAGCTCTTTCAGTGATTATTGCGATTACGCCTTTCGATTCTTCGAATGAATCTGATAGTATTTGGATTACCTGGAATGGATCCCCGTCATAATTTCCTACTAACGTCCAGGGAGCTCAATCGGTGACTTTCCGGGCCTGTTTGCGATCTAGGACATCGTGCGGAAACCTACTTTGTGTTTTTCGCAGCAGTTCCGGTAGCGTGTTTCCGTTGTGTAGGGTCTGGGATCGAGGGACTTACTGTTGGGGGCAGGAACTAGAAATTGAGGGGTCGAACTTCAGAACCCTGGGCCTGGCCTGGCTGGGGCGCTTTGAGGGATATGTGGAAGGCATGAATATTATAGTCAATACTTCATGCGATTGCGGAAGGGCGTATCGGCCAAGCGGGGGGGAAGGTGGCGGGCGCTCGGCGTAACGGTGTATCGGCGTATGTTGGTTTTCGCCCCACGCTGCATGCACGCTGACTTCAACATTATGGCCCTCATGTCTTGTACGAGTAGTTATGGCAAGTAGAATGTATCCCAAATAGACCTCAGAAATGATATTGGTAGCGATTCGTGCCCCTTGCAGCAAAAAAAAAAAATAGCGTCACAGGGCAGTTTGATGGACCTGCTGGATGGCACAGCACATAGAGAGAGAGCCATTGATTGACTTGATCTTTCGTGTTTTTGCTGCAACCTCCCAAACCACTATGTAGGATCCACAAAGCATCGGAAACTCTCGAAAGCAACCTTGCATCTACATGCGCGAAACAAGACGATTGTGCAGCCCTGGGTCCAGTGAGGGCGCAGCGCCAGGGCTTGCGGGTTTTTAAGAAAATGTTAATCCCCCCCCTAATAATAAACCTCACACCGCCCCGTTACAACAAATGCACAGTATACAATGGGGAATATTGGCCATAAGGGGGTAAGGAGATGCATTATTGGTGGGAAGTGATTTCAAATGCCCCGCCTCGTATTGAAGCCAACGAGTTGCCAAGATCTAGGTGGGAGGGAACCTAACCACAAGCAGGCCCAGAGATGCCATACACCAAACTACTCCGATAAACTGTTAACCGACTCAAACAGTACTAGCCGCCAGCTTACCAATAGCTCAGGATACACCGTCTATATGGTGAGCTCCTGCAACATTCCGCCCCTGGACCGCAGATTGAACGGCTTTAAATTGGGAGCTTGCAGGGTTAGGTGGCTAGAGAACTGGAATAGGGTTTTGGGCTATCTTAACCTGGCATGTCAAACAATGTATTGCAAGGGGATAACCTCCTACATGTTCAGGCTTCGGCATGCGGGGCATTCTGGGGTAAGGGCTCAGGCTGAGCTGTTGAGTATGTGAGGGCAACGGCAGTAGGTGGACACTCCTAGGACCACTTGAACTTAATTTGATTACTAGTGTGGAGAATGAATCCCCAGAATGATCCTTACCTATAGTCTCTTGTACTAGTCTGTGTAGCCATCCCCTACTAAGCGCGAGGAGCTGTTGCCTTGCAAGTATGCTATGAGCAGCGTACCTTTAGGTCAGGGTAGGGATATTGTTTGGAGACGTGCCAACCTACGAAGACATTCGGCGGCCGTCGTATGAGCTGTATTGTCTAAAACTCCTTAAAGGGAGTTTATATAGGGGATTATATGGGGCAGTATTATATTGCAGGGGTTATTCAGGAGGATATTCGGAGTTTAGACTATAGCTCATATGCCAGCATTACTACCTGAGGCCCTTGCACCCTTTGAACAGTAATCTTGTTGCCGCTGAAGCTGAGGTACTTGTCCATCTATGTGGCCGCATGGGTAAAGCAGGTTCAGTCTGGCGATTTGTCCGGACCTTTGTCTTGCACTTGAGAAGGGGCATTAATTCACACCAATTTTGGGCTACAGATTTGTTTAGTGCGTCTTCAGAGTTGGTTTGGACAGCTAGGGAGCTTCCTGCGAAGCGTGGGAATGTTGAGAAGTACTGTTGATGGATGAAATCTTGCACCACCTAGGGGCCCTGAATTACTGTAATTCCTAGGACTTTAGGGACTTAAGGTGGTGCAAGATTTCCTCCATCAACGGTATCAACTCACTTTGTCCCCCTGAGCCCCTGGCTTGAAAGTGGCGGGCCTAGGCTCAGGGAGGAAGATGGGCATAGTTTAGGTGGACCCCCCACCCAGTAATAGTGACTATAATGGATAATCGGGAATATTTTAGGGTCCTCTTATGTTCCTACTATACCACTCTTACAGGGTGGGGGGGGGGCCTCTTAAGGCATAGTTTACTCGGGATTTCGGCATGGAGTCAAGGTTGAAGTCTTAACGGCAGAGGGTGCGCTAGCTTCAGAGAACCAGGGCTGGTAGCTGGCTGCGACCTCGAGAAAGTAAGCCCCAAACCCCCGAATGAGTTGGCGGAGGTCGGGGACTGCATGGGCTTCTACTTGCCTAGGAATTTTGCCTAGATGGCCCATCTGCGTGTTGTAGGGTCACCTTGATGTACCGTACCCAAACCGAATCTTATCCTCATGTTGGGACCTGCCTAGACTCTCCCATGCCCCTGAGTAAAAACACTAGCAATCATAAAGCTGAACTAAATTGAAGGCTCCAGATCCGAAATCCGGCCTTCAAGATCCTCACCTGCGGGTTATTACGTCTCATGCCTCAACGCGCAGGCCTAGACCTCCACACCCTGGAGACTGAGTCCTGCAACCGGGACCCCCAAGCCGAAACCCTTACTACTCTATTCACTTGTTTTAATATTTGCTTTTTAGTATTGTTATTTTCCTAGTGCTGTTATTCACGATTATTATTACAGTATTTGTATTTACTATTGCTAGCAAACGCTAAACCGCAAATCCTAAACCCTTAACCCCGAACCCTGCAGCTGCCAAGAAACCGCCACGCCCACCAGTTCATACAATATGAATAAGAATGGTCGTAAGAGGAAAACAACAGCAGAACAAGCTAGGGTCATAAGAATATCAATCATTAACAGTATCCGTCATAATACTAGTAGTAAGCAATAGCATTAGTAAGAGTAACAGCAGCAGGAATATGATAGTACCCGTAATGGTAACAGTAATGGTAACAGTAATTGTAATACTAATACTAATACTAATAAAAATACTATTACTAGTAGTACTGAATCCGCTGTGCTGAGGGCTTGCCTTGCTGGCATGGACCCTGCACCTTGACTTGGCATTCAGAGGTGGTGGGAAATTAGGTACTAGGGTTTGGGGTTCAGCGTTTTGGGTTTATGGTTCAGGGTTTAGGGTTCAGGGTTTAGGATTTAGGGTTCAGGGTTTAGAGTTTACAGTTTAGTGTTGAGGGCTTAGAGTCTCAGGGCACCCACTACCTGGTACCCCCATTATCCATCTAGACCCAGAAAGAAGGAATATGGCCTCAATAGTAGTGGGGTACCAGTAGTGTTGGTCCAATGAGTTCCTAGGATTGTGCAGGCTTGAGGATGAAAAAGGGGTTTACTGGTTTAGGTTTCAGGGTTTCGGGTTTGAGGATCCATGTTACAAATCCTCAGCTTTCAGCTTGAAACGCAACGAAGCGCATAGAACAGACCTTTCTACGCTGCCTACCGGCGGGTAGGGATTCAACTCAAGGCTTTGGGAACGTAGGGTGGAGGTTTAGTAGGGCGTGGGGTCTTGAGGCCTTTGCTCCTGCCTCTTGCGCCCACCCATTCTCGTCTGGTTAGACCGACCTCGTATGACACCCATAGTCCTTTCAGAACATTTTTATCCACTGATAGAACCTTCTTGAGATGATCCGTACGGGCGTACGGAACCCGTGTTGCCTTCCTGATACAGATCGCTACTGAGTCGCTCTGGTCCTGGCAAGATAGCGCACTAGACAGTTGAACAGACTGCAAAAGGGCTTCCCATGAAACGGCCTGCGCCTAGACTTTCATTACCTCTAAGCCGTGTTTGGAAGAAGGCGGAACTTCATGGATTGGTCGATGGCTTCGATCGCCGCAGTGTTCGCTGTTCGGGCATCCTGCCGGCTCAAGAGAAAATGAAGTGGCCGAAGACTTCGGGCTTCAGGAGTCAAGCTTCAGAGGTTAAGCAGGGAATTCGGGTTTGAAGTCGGCAATTAGGGCTTGGGATTTTGGGTGAAAGGTTTCCCCTTCCCTTTTTCGTTGCAGTGTATGGTGAGCACTTTAGCAGGAGAGTGTAATGTGGACCTGCTTTAGTGTTGGGCCCCCCTGACAACCCTCAGAAAATTGAAATAAGGTCCTCAAGGGCCCTCGGTCGACAATGGTTCTGAGGTCCCTGTGGATTGATTTCAAAGGGAGGGTTGTGAATATTTCCTATATTCGTAGATCCCAAGATCAAAACACATAATCTCCGACCTAACATCATGCCCCCTGATCCTGAACAAGCGAAAAAGTACCGTGTCAACCCAACAACCTATGGTAGTTTCCCAAAACAGAGGGACCCCAATGTAGACCCCAAACTATTATAGTCCTTATTATGGGGATCCCCAAAGAGGTACCCCTATTTCTGGGAAACCCCCCTATCAGCGGTGGGCCCCCAGGTGTCCATGACCCTCTGGAAGCGAGGGGTCGCTTGGCGCTGCGAGAGGACTCCAGCAGATTTACTTCGGGTTTGCCAGTAACCCCAATTGAGTAGTATCTTATTTGGGGATATTATGGTACCCACTATATAGAGTAAGATTATATCCTCATTTTGGGGTATAGTATTTTAAATAACCCCAATCCCCTAACACTTTAGGGTTTCGGGTTTAGGGTAACCCCAGTTCCCTACACTTTAGGGTTTTAGGGTTTACGGCAACCCCACGTCCCTAGATCTTCCGGACTTACCTATGAACGACCTAAGGTGTAATTACAAGTATTGTAAGGTGCAAGTACCTGGGCTTACAGATAGGCATTCTACAGAAGAATCCATTTTTGTATAAGGGAGTCTATTTAACTTCCGGGCAGCCTTTCAAGTGCCACCCGGCCTCAGTTGGCATAGCACAGGGTCCCCAATGCTTTGGAAACACTCATTGAGCCCCAGAATCTAGCTGAAGCCTGTAGATCTTCGCCTTTCCCTTTGCCTCATGCGCGCTCTAAACCTGAAGTTCTAGACCCCTCAATCTGAAGGGGTTTCAGGCTTGTACGCCTAGGGTTGTACCCCTGAGTTTTGGGATTTTTCTCAGGGACTCCAGGGGGCTGCATTGGCTCAAATAAGGGCTATATTAGGACAATCCAGGAACGGTCAACAATTAGCCGTGGGGTCTGAAAGCCGCGAACCGCCCAAGCGCAAACCTGTATGCTTCAAGCATCATAATTCTTCGGGGAGCAGGGGGAGATAGTAAGTATGCCTGTAATAAGCCCTATAGCTACAGGCCACATAACCCCAATATACTTTAGTAGCTTCCATTTCATTTTGCATAATCCCAATATTTCGCCAATATAATCCGAGTACCCCGTATCAGGATGGTGGTATTCCTGTTGGCGCCGTGGATCCTTTTCCTTGCTCCGCGCCTCAATTCGTCGACTTTCCGCTGATCCTGCTGTGGCTTGAGTGGGGGTGGGGAGGTTATGTGGTGACGTACAAAAGGCAGTGTATTTTCAAGGGAACAATATGTAGAATGTTATGTAGATTCGCTCAAAGACTTTCCATTACGTGTCAGAAAAGTACTACTGTACCATCTTTGTGAGACGCCTGACGCCCAAAGCACAACCCGACTTGAAAAATCCCCACGTCCAACCCTAAACCCTAAGCCTGCATGCTTCGAGCCAAGCGGGAGGGAAAACGAACCCACTCAGAAACGCGCAGGGGAGTTCTCAAAACCCAAGACTGAACCTTACCTGGCTCCTTGGGAGAACACCTGTTAAGGGTTCTGCCCTCAATGTCTATGGTATAGATGCCGAAGATGAAGGGCCGGCTACGCCTTAAATCCTACAAGTCGATCTGGAGCCGTAAATGCTTAGGGTTTAGGATTTGGGGGGTGGGGTTGGCAGGTTGAGGGCTCAGGGTTCAAGAGCCCAAGAATGTTCCGGCTTCTGGGATCCGTGGTTTGAGGTAGAAGCTTTCAGAAATCAACCTTATCCTGCCCATCTAGGGGTTTCCCAAGGTAGAGGTACCCATTTTGGGGGTCCCCATACTAAGGATTACAGTATTGCGGGTCTATTTCAAGGTCCCCTCTTTAGGGAATCTACTATCCAACCCTTATGTAACTGCAGTGCAACATGCCCGAATGAGCCATCGTCTCAACTCCTAGTATCCCCCTTAATAACCCCTGTAGCAGACCCCTATATAACCCCCCATATAACCCCCTTTAAGGAGTTTAGCCTATGGCTCATATGTAAAGGCAAGGCAGGGACTTTGCAGGTTAGTTTCCTCTGGGCTCCCTTTGCCATCACAATGCTGGGCACCAGCGAGATTAACCTCATGCCGGCCATCCCCTACTTGCTTGCGCCCCGGCATGATTGTGAGAATCCCCTCCCCCTGATAACAAATATTCCTCCTTAGTACCCTAAACCCTAAACCCAATGGTACTATATCGTGTGGGTTTAGGTTTATTCTTAGGAGATGCGGGGTTGTCATTAGGGGAAGGGTATTCAATAGGTTGCTCCGGCGTTTGCATAGGACGTGGTGCGGACAGTTACATGCCTGATGCTGCAACTCATACGTATATTATACCCCTACCCCCCCATCCCATATTACCACAAAATAACCCCAATATACTGCAATGTACTTGTCGATGCTGCATTGAATTGCGGTTTTCCTTCAGGTCCAAATGCCAGACTATTTGCGGTGCCTCTCGCGGTTGTTGTGGGGGAGGGCTGACCGTAAACCCTAGACCCCTAAACCCTAAAGTGTGCGGGACCACAAGCGTTACAGGTATCAACCCTAAGCGCGTTGGCTGGGTACTGAGGCTGAATTGCCAATAGATATGGACTACAGTTTCAAGGGTATAAGGCAAGAAACCTCATGTCGGAGTGTCTCAAACAATGCCCCTAAGATAATCCTGAGCAGGTAACCCCATACCCTTTTAATCCCTGCATGTCTTGTAATCTAAACTTTGCAGGGGGGGGTATATAGGGAGTTACGCAGGGGATTATTATAGGTATTATCAAGAGGGATACTGGGAGTGTAGACTGTAGCACTTTTATCCATAGGACCTGTGAGGTCCCTCTCTTGGGAGAAGCCGCCATTTGATCCCCGGTGAGCTTTCCCATAGCTTCCAGCATGTTCCGTCGACGAAGATCGACTCACCGGTTCGTCCACATGATCTCAGGACGCAGGGGTATGATTGAAAGAGTCCTAAACCCAAAACCCTAAATCCTACACCCTATAAACCAAACCATTTATACCCTAAACCCCAACCCCTACAAACCCTAAACCTTAAACCCTAAACTTAGTCCCTATAAATTCAAAGCCCTATACACCCTACACCCCATAAACCCTTAACCGTGTGGGCTTGCAAGTTGTTGGGAATGATCTAGCCATATGTCTTGAACTTTTGAAGGATCATAGGGTTTATAGCCCCTCTTAAGTAGATAGAATATGGCTTTGGGTATATTATAATAAGATCCCCATATACTCCATATTCTATCTACTTAAGGGGACTATAGGGTCTAGAGTTTAAGGTTCAGGGCTTAGGGCCTAGGCCTCCCTTTCCCAAACACCCCAAGATAACCCAATGGCCCCCAAAAGCCCTGCATAGTTTTTAAATACTGAGGGGGACCACGATATAGACCCCAAGATACTATAACCCCGAAACGGTAGTCTGAATTGGGGGGCTCGCGAGTCTATCCCTCAAACTTCTGAGCCGCTAAGGCCAAGCATTGAACAATGTCTAAAAGCATACAACTGAATGAGAGTTTACAAATTCGAGGCCTTTGTTACACCCGCCAACTCTTATCACCCTTCTGATGCGAACCCTCAAACGGGAACAGCTAATGGGAAATTCCCGTGTCACCTAATCAAAGACCCTTGAGGCTTCATACTTTGAAACCTCCAGACTATTTAACCGTAAGCCTTAAATTCAAGTCCCCACGCCGTTCTCCTAGGCGTTGGGCATTACCGTTTACCTTTTCTCTCCCGGCTTTTGTCAGAAGCTGGTTCAAGAGAAAGGAATGGTTCAGAACTGAAGGTTCAATGGCTGTGGAGTGTTTTCAACATTCAGAAGATTGTCAAAGGATGGATTCTTGTTGAGGCCTGGTGATGCGGAATATTTGCATCAAGGGGTATATTGTGGGACCCAATCTAAATACATGTGCTTTCCACTGTGCTTTACTGTGTACTCTGCAGACGGCATTTACTGGCAACCGGGGAAGGAATTCGGGCAACTTGCTTAACCACAAAATCTCAAATTTTATCCAAAATGGCAGGTTGCTCATTAACGCCGCAAAAAAGATCCTTTTTGGGGCTTGTTGGGCTTCCTAACATGAAGGCCTATAGTAGGATTTCTCGTTTAGACATGAGTAGTTAGAGCCTAAGAAAAGATAATCTTGGCTGCATGACTCTGGACAGGGTGGAGGGCACTCTTTTCGGAGGTTTGCGCTATCCCTATGTACTCCCGCTACGATCCAAAGAACATCTTCGACATAGTCATAGCATTTTAGTTGCTGTAGTTTCTGGTCTCGAATGATAGGGGCCCTTCCTTAGGATCAGAAGGAACCCCAAATGGGAAACCATTAAATTGAGAAGCTCTAAGGTCGAAATCCCATACCTGCCCTCCTAGAATCCCACGCCCATTCCTTAACTCACGCTGGAAAAGCGGGAGTCCTAAACCTTGAGTCCTTAAACCAAGGAAAAGCTCTACACCTCAAACCCCAAGAAGTTCTCCGGGCCCAAAATTCAAATCCCCAACAGAACAATCCCCAAACTCTGAAGCTGTAGTCACAATCGCTTACACCAATTCAGGAAAAAGACCGCAGAGCGCGCGCTGGAAGTTGTGGAGCACCCAGTTGACGCGCCTTCCGCGACTTCGGATAGGACTTGGGTTGATGTAGGCTTTGGGGTACATAGGCTTACTTAGCTAATGACAGAACTTATTATCACAAGAAAGGTAAACCAATGGAGACATGGATTATGGGATGAAAGCTGCTGGTATGTAGGTGTTTTTTCTGGGATATTTTGGGTTTAGGCCGCCTAACTACTTTGAATAACGGAGAATAAAATGGAGAGAGAAAATGCGAAACTAAACGGAAACTAGAGTTGTCTAGGTTTGGAGGGCGTTTCATGTAGAAGTTTGAGGATTTACCCATGCTATTCCGTTATAAGCCCTACAAAGCTATAGTATACAGTACCTCAAGACGCTGTGTTAAGCAAGTATTTAGGCTCTACATTGAGGGCTAGGAATTTGTTTTCAGCGTCGAGGCGTTTGGGGCTGGATATAATTGAGTTTGAGGCTTTGTTGTTCACTGTCACCCGGCGGGATGGAGAATCAACAAACGGAAATCAAACAGAAGCTGGGAGCTTGAAGGGGCAAACAAATCATAGGGGTGCTAAGGGTTCAGGGATGTAAAGGTACATTATATGAGCTATTGTCTACGAGGGATTCTATAGGGGTAATATAGGGGCAATGTAGGGGACTACTATAGGGGTTAGTAAGGGGGATACTAGGAGTTTAGACAATAGTTTATATGGAAGGTGGGAACCCTAAACCCTAAACCGTAAAGGTAGATCATATGGAAGCTGGGAAGTGAACCTGGGATTCAAGAGGGACGTGTATGGACGAGAGCTTGAGGGGCATTTTAAGTTTTTTCGATGTGGGGCGTTTAGGTGCTTCCATATACTTTTTCCATTATCCCAATATAACCCCTACATACCGCCCCCCCACCGCCTATATAACCGTTAAAATGAGACTGTAGGGTTGAGGGTGTAGGGCTTTCGGATTGAAGATAGGCTTAAACCGGTTACAATGTAGGGTTCAAGGTCCGGGTTTAGGGTTCAGGGCCTAGGGTTCATAGTTTAGGGTTCACGGTTCAGGTCTTAGGGTTGATTGGTTTAGGGTTTAGAGTGGGTGTAGCGTTTGCGATTTGGAGGACAGTCTTTTGACTTGCAGCTTTGGAAGTTCTATCTACTGGCATTCTTGGACAACAATGCCAAAATCAAGTCCATGAGGCCATCCTGTACAAGCTTCATATGCTGCGCATGTACAGCGCAAACACACTCAAACAGCGCAGCTGGGACTCCAAGATAGACCGTAAACCCTATGTACCCTAAACCCTAAGCCCTATATACCCTAAACCTTATATACCCTAAACCCTAAAAACTAAACATGAACTTCCAGCACACTCCACCTCCAGGACGGAGAAGGCGGCTGAAGACATGGACATGTTCCAGGTCTGAAATTTGCGGGGCTAGCATAGGGCTAGGGTTTTTAGGGTCGCTATAGGGATTACCTAGTGTCTAGGCAGATATTACCGCATAGGGTTCTAATGTGGTCTGTATAGGCCTTATATAGGATTTAGGAAGATATGACCCCAACAATGGAGAATGAAATGCAAACGGGAACGGAAAAGAGTCATTTAGCTCCAAGTTGGTCGCCGCTTGAACAAACAAGCTTATACTCGATGTAGCTAGACTTAAGTGAGCCAAGTATTAGCCTAAAATAGCTTTTATTGCAAGGGTTCCCTGAATCATAAAGCGTGTGGCTACGTAACATCTAGGAAACGCTGTACCCCCCTGACTCCTGAAGAGGAGGAAGTTGGGGTGGGAGCAGGTGGAGACCGTTCCACATTTTTCCTCGCAGCCCGGTCTGTGACCTACTCCTAAGCAAGAGTCCGTCTCCCTGTGAAGGGCTGGCTGTTCTTCGACAGGAAATATAGGGGATTACTATAGAGTCTAGGTTCAGGGGGGTCTGGTAAACAGAAGAGGGGCTGGAGCGGCGTTCGCGTAGGTTTTCTAAATCCGGAGCCTCGTGCGAGATGTAAGATAAGATGGGTTTCCTCTTGGCTATGTCGGCTATGTATGGCACAAGAGCAAAGTAATCTTAATTGGTTGAACCGAAACACCCCTCCCCATCTGTTGGCATGGTGATTTACTGTAACGAGCCATATAAGGACATGCCAAAAATTCTTCATAATTTAAGTCCCCAATGGGAAGGAGAACACAAATTGGTTTCTTGCACGTGCCTCCGCTTTACAACACGTTCCGTTGGAAAGTGTTGGGCCAGCCAGAGTAAGCCCCAAACCCTCGGTATGGTCGGTAGGAACTACCCAATATCTAAGCAGACCCTACCTTGTAGTCCCATGTAGTACTGACAGCACTGCCATTTCTGCAGTTATGCCCACTGAGTGTTTTGGACGTATATCATGGATCATGCTCGGAAGCATGGGTCGACTTAGTAGTTGAGAAGTGGATATAGGAGTGGGAGGTATGCCAACCCTTAACGCTAAACCAGCAGATCGGCCGGCGATTTCAACACCTGGGCTGCCTAGCCCTCATAGACTGGGTTGCTGTTCAAGAACTGAAATTAAGTCAATCTAACAAGAAAACTTTATTGCTGATATACGATAGCAGCAACCCAGTAGACCCTGGTGATCTCAGAACAGCAGCGCTCCATTTGTCCCGCGCGGTGCTGTTTTCTGTTTAATCATCCGTTGCAGGTTGTCTTACTGGTGGTTGGTAGGGAATAATGGAACTTAATCCCTATATAAGCCCTATATGACCCTAGACCCAAACCCTAAGTCCTGAACCCTAAGCCCTATATAATATAGTATATTCCCTTATTTCCTGCCTATCCCCAGTCAGTTGCTGCAATGAATAAAGGTCAACTTCTAGTAACCTCACCTCATATGGCAGGTTCTGTATTGGGTACTACGCCTTGGTAGCCTGGAACCAGAATTAAGATATGGGTATATGAGCTATAATCTAAATTCCCTAAAGGGGGTTATACAGGGGACTATATATGGGGGAGTAGTAGATGGGGTACTGAGGGGGATACTAGGAGTCTAGACTATAGCTCAGAAACGCCCCATTATTGATTCTAGTGAGTTTGGGGACTTAGGGGTACCATTTCGGGGGTCCTAATAATAAGGATTATAATGTTTTAGGGTCTACATTGGGGTCCCCATATTTCTGGAAACTGCCACTAAACCCTAAACCGTCAAAATTGTGTCACTTCAGGGTCTGGAGTTAAGTCCCACGGTTGATGGAAGAAATCCTGTACAAGAACACCAGAAGGATTTTTCATAGGGGGAGTGCGGGCTTGTAGACGGGGTGAGGTCATTACATTAAAATCTCAGTTTTCAGTCTATTCTCCATTTTCTTTTCCATTTGATTCTCCATTATGGCAGCCCATGTTCCTGTAAACTCCTATATAACTTGGGACCCTAAACTCCAATCCCTAGAACCCTAGAACCCTAAACCCGTCGGAGCCATCACCAGGGTGCAAGAGAGGGGCTGATGGGTGCAGAGCCCGTTTGCATGATGGACGCTGTGCGACATCCAGGATGCCATGGAACTTTAGGGAGGTTTGGCGGTATAGGGTCTCGGGCTTAGGCTATTTTAGGTTGCTCCAAAGCCATAAACCCAGGCTTGTATTCAGTTACTAGATGCCACATATAGGCGAGACAGTCATGGTTTTGGGAACTAGACCGTGTATTTCATACTAAAACTGTGCACCTTGCACCCCACCCGCTGGGTCACTATACCCTTAAACTCTGGTCAAGGACAAACTCCTCGTCCCACATTCCCTGTTCTAGTTCGCATCACAGAGACCAAAACTACTTGAAGATTATGGGCTATTGTTTTGCGGGGTTCCTCTATGCCCCACGTGGTACAGCGGCGCAGTCATGAGAGCTGCCCCCCGCGACGCTTTGTTTGCCATGCGGGCAAAACTCAAGTTTTTAACAGAAGAAACCGATGAGGGCAAGGCAGAAAGAGTCTTTGGAATCATGCCCCAGCGCACTTTTGTGTCCTGTGTTGGAGCTAGACCACGGCGATGGAAAGGTGCTCTGGCTCTCGTACGAGGAGTATCGTCACTAGGACCTAGGACATTCAGCTCAACAGTTAGCCGTACTTTTCTCCCAGGGAGCACCGCAATGTTGCGTTTTCATGCAGCCCAGCTGGAAATTAGTTTTAGGGTTTAGGGTTTGTGAAAGCTCAGGGTCATGGACATAGGGATCCTGCTTCTGCTACTCGGGCCCCATGAGGGAGTCTCAAGTGAGGGTCTTCTTTCAGAGCTAGGCCCTATTCGCTGCGCTATGGGTCGTAGAGCTTTCTCTAGGGGCTTAGGAACAGCAGCCCCATGTCTAGGTGGATGGGCTTCTAGGGCCAGATAGCAGACTTTTTATACTACACGGAATATGATCTCAAAACGCACTATTGAAGTCACTGCGGAATCTGTGATGCGGTGCACACTAACTACAAACCATGCTGAAAAACCCGACTACTGCATACCCTGGGAAATACAGGAGCTCAGTATACTAAGGTCATGGGGGGTTTTCAGGGAATGACCCCATCATTGACTATGTACCCAGAATATGGTGACTCAAATTGAGCCCCGTAACAGCAACCTAACCCCAATATATCGCCGATTATATTACAGTCGTTTCCATTCTCTTTTCCATTATCTCCGTAATAATACTACCCCCTTCGCCCAAATATATGGCAATTTCCCTAAATAAGGGAACCCCAATATAGACCCAACAAATACAATGGTCCTTACTATTGGGACCCCCCCAAAAAGGTACCCCTAATTTTGGGAAACCCTAATCCCTATAATCCCCTATACAATCCCATTGTCCATTTCATTTTGAATTTTGTTTTCCATTTGATTCTCCATGATAGTAGGTACCCCTACTTTTGGGAAACCCCCATATACAGCCACCCAAAGGTTGGCAGCAAGGCCACAAGCCCCCACATTTTGTGAGTTGCGAAACCCCGAGACTTCTCTCAGCTCGCCGCCCGGTGATATTTACCCCCTCAACCCCTCATCATATGGGGTTTAGGGTTTAGGGGTTTAGGGTTTCGGGTTGAAGCCATAAAGATCCCCTTACGAGCTGACGGTACCTCTATATCAGGAATATCTCTTATTTGGGCCTGGGGTTTTTCAGGGGAAAGTATTCCCAAAGTGGGGGATTACATGACCGCCATTGTTGTAATTTTCTCAAAACAAAATGGGACTCCTTGGCTCAGCAGAAATATTAACATACAAAAGGGTTTAGGGGTTTAGGGTCTCCTCCCGAAACACTTTTGTCTTTTTGCACCGCGGAGGCATCTCAAGCAACAGCAACCCTGCACATACCTTGCCAAGGCTGTCGTCACATGATTCACCCCTTCCATCCTCAAGAGCCATTCACTTATATTTTTAAGGATGATGCGCACGCAATACCCAAGAGGGACATGTAGAATGCAGAATCCTCTTCGATTTTGAGAAAGCCCTATTCAAGGATAATAGTGTGAGATACGAACTATTCAGGGATGGTACCCCTATCCCCTTCGGAATTATTTGTCGTTCATTTTTTCTGTTCAGTCTACGGAGTCAGTCTACGGGGATAACAAAATAGTGTTTGATGCGAAACGCGCTTTGGCATGCGACTCTGCAGCGTAGAGTGATCTGGGGGGTTCTGCAAAATGTTGTACCATGGGTCCTACCGTGAAGGTCGTTAAGGGAAGATCGTTAAGGTTTAGGATTGGATTCCTCCTACACCTGGGCTTATAGTTGATAACAACTATCGGGCATCCGAGTCGAGCGGCGAGTGGGGAGGCACAATATTTTTCCAAATATCTAAGATTGTATCTAGGAAGGGCGGACTGTAGAAAGCTATATTCGAACTTGAATGCTTCCAAGGAGCTCTTGACAAAGGCCTCATCGTAGAAACCCCAAACACCAAAACCCGGCCGTAACCTGAAAGTTCTGTGAGCCTCGGGTTTCTTTTTACTGTGTGCCTCCACTTCACCCTGAGCCTTGAGCAGCCAGTCCCAAGGTTTAGGGTTTAAGGTTTAGGGTTTAAAGTTTAGGATTTAAGGTCTAGGGTTTAGGGCAGAATCCAGACCACCATCTGTCTTTGCATTGCCCCTTGCAAAAAAAAGGCGCGTAAGCAACTGTTGCATGGAAATTGCTGCTTGTAGGCAGGGTATGGGGGAATGGCTTTCTACAGGAGCCATATAATCCGCGAGTGGTTTCAATTTCTTTCTCATTCTTCCATTCCCTACACCCTATAGTAGTCTTCACTTTCCGTTTCCTAGGCCCAAGACCCTAAAGCCTAAAGGAATAATTTTCAATTCTCTTTTCCATTCCGAAATCCTGATAAACATGAATTTCCATTTCTTTTCTATACTATCAGAACAGCCAGTGAGGCAACTCGGAAGGTCGACCTAAGCTAAGCCTGGCGACCCAAATCCTCATGTAGGTTAGGGCCTCAACAACCCAAGGGGAAGTAGGGGCTTTGTAGGGATGCCACAGGATTTAGGGCAAGTTTAGGGTGTAGGGGCAGAATAGTTTGGAAGAATTCCAATTCCAAAGTTTTATAGGGATTTTGGAATGTAGGCGCTGAAAGAAGTAGAACAGGTTGTTGAGGTAGCTTACTTATTTTGCCACTTTCGGAAGTAAAAGCGACCGATATTGTGAGTTCTTCACGCTAAAGTTAATGGGAGGGATTTTGCAGAAGCCCTCACATCGGAGGATCAGATGCTGCAAGCTTCTGAAATGGCAGGAGGGACCATTTTTGGGATGGACTTGAGTACAGGATGATGATCTGGTAACCCGCTACTTATACCAGTCCTGAACCCTAAGCCATCCGGTTCCCAGTTTCTGGTCCAAGTGTTTTCCTGTGTGTTGTAAGAAGCCGGCAGGAAAGAACGTAGCATCGCAGAAGTTGTTTTGCGTACAGGGGAGTTTTGATGTATTCTGGGTCCCTTCCTGGTTAGGTTCTGTCTATTTCGGGATGACCTACTTTGGGCGGGGGGGGGGGATTGATGGGTAATGTTGCATGGTCGACGGTTTCGTAGCTTAGGCAGGGGTCCCTCCTGTCGATCTCGTCATTTGAAACAGGGATGCCCTGCCCTGAACTTACTGAGGGTTAGTAGGGAGTGATGGAATCTATGATATAGTGATTATATAAGGATTATGTTCCCTTGCTCCCTACTAAGAACCAGTAAGAAAGCCCGCCATCGACGGATTGTCGAGGAGTGGAGCCCGTCTCATATTCCGTGCTCGGCTATAAGTGGTGCATGCCCATCGATTGGTGAGCACCCTCATGCCCTTAAAGCCTTAATATACGAGCAGGAATTTAAGGGTTGTTGTTACCCAACATAAACCTAGCTTTGATTGAACATCTCCTGATGGAGATCTCATATAACTTTGTTATCAGACTCCGCCACGAACGTCAAGCCCGTGTTCTACCCAGCAGCGTCTTATGCACTGTCTAAAGCGACGAGAAAATAGAGGTTCTCAACGTGGGAGGGGTAACCTGAGGGACTATGTATACAGTAGGGCTTAGTGGGGATTAGAAGAGGAGTATCTTATAATGGGCTTGGGTCATGAGAAAGGTGGTTAAAAGTAAAAGTCCTAAGAGCTTGCACAACCACCACGATGACCATAACGTTACTGGGTAGCTGAATAAGACCATCAAGAGCCCGACTCTGTTGAATACGATGCGACGCATGTTCAGGGCTAAAAATGGACTCTGGCTTTGTCAAAACCCTAGACCCAAAACCCTCAACACACATGGCACTCCTGTAAATCCTAAAAAGGACGAGATTCTGCCTCCAGAGGGTGGGCTGGTTGGCAATCCCTCTCATTCGAACTTTTAAACTCAGCGGAAAGGCTGTTTATTCGCAAGCCCCGGGCTCCAAACGCAACCCACATATTAGCGTGTTCTTGCGCAGAAGTATCCCGGTATAGACAGTATAGGTGCATGTTCACCATCAGCAATGCACAAACATTCCGAGGAGTTGCGTGTTGAGCGGTTGACAGACACATGATTCCCCCCAAACCCTCAAAGGTGGGGAAGTCAGTACATACTGTGGAACAAGTGTGCAAAAGCCCGTGTGTAGTATTGTCTCTAGAGCCTGTTTGAAATCCAGGAGAAGAGATCAGGTAAGAATTGCTCTGTAGTCATGCCACGAGCTAAAAAGCTTGAAATATTCTACCAGATTGCCTCGAATGGGATGGGGCGTAACGATTGTGATGTGGAGTTTGGGGTCTATAGCTCTGACGTAGAGCAGTATAGAGTGCATGTTAGAGTGGTAGACGTTTTGTAGTCGACTAGAAGCATATTACCACAAACATCCGACATGTGCCCCTCTACAGAAGCACCAGAGGCAGTAGGCAGGGACGGCCCAAAACATGCAAGCCCACATCACATCCTCATCAAAAAGCCGTAGCTGCACGAAAGCCTTCAGGATTCGGATACTCTATAACCAAGCGGCATTTTGGTTTCGGTAAGTACCCCAGCCCGAGAATTAGGACCGCATAAGATGATAGGATTCTACGAGGGTCCTAATTTGGGGGGGTTGGGGTTACCAAAGTCCTCTTAGCATCTACGGTATGCAATATAATAAACCCCTAGAGAGCCCCCAGTTTCTATTTCGTTTTTCATGTTCCATTTGATTCTCTTTCATTGAGCCCTCTTTGTCTAGCCACTTTGGTTGAGGCTTTGGGGCCTGCTTGGGCATGACATGGCGCTCGGATGAGCCTGTGCGCGGGAAAAGTGATAGGCAGCCAGGGGATACTTACCGGGGGGTTAGCAGGGAATTTGGGAATATATAGGGTTTGGGGATTGCTGATTGCTGGGGCATATCAGGTTTGAGCGGCTTTCGGCTTATGACTTTAGATTTTGTATGCCGCAGGACGACACACGATATTGTTTTATTGTTGTTTTATTACATACTGTGACGGCTACGGCTGCTGCTGCTACTACTGCTGCTGCTGTTGTTGTGACGCCGCTTTATGTTCTCTCAAGGAATTGGGATTTCATTGCCCCCGAAACCCTAATCTTCGTTGCAGAAGGCTGGGATCTTTAGCTGGCTTGTACAGAAATCGTCAGCTGTGTCCGTGAGGCCCAATTTAGGTTGGACTCTACGGTTGTTTTTTATTGGGGCGCTCCCAACAGTTGGGGGGGAGTGTCTTTTCAGCATTCCTTGGGGAAACTTCATGGAGCAGGGCTTTATGATAGGTTTGGGTGAGTCTATGTAGAATTCCTTGCGGGCTTCATTTTCCATTCTCTTGTCGTTCTGATTCCCAATTCCTGCGCTGTATATCCCGTATAATGTCCCTATGTACGATGAACATCCTACCGTTCATGGCTTTCCGAAAGCCATAGTTGCACAGGTGGTTCCAGCCCGTAGGCCTCTTTGGTCATTATGTGCCAAAATCAGGAGGGTTTCGGGTTAGGGTATCCAAACAGAATTTTCGTAATTCTTTGAAGAGCGGGGCCTATCACTTTAGCGCCCAAGGCCCCAAGGCGGTTTAGGATTTGGGTTTAGGGTTAGGGCATGTGGGGAGCGTATCATGGGAGATCCTCCTCTAGTTTATAACTCCCGAAGCCATAAGTAGGATCATAGTATAGTGGGGGGGCTCCATACTATTTTCGGAAGCCCCCCATATACCTACCTAGATCCGCAAGCCCTAAACCCTAAAGCACCTCCTCTGGCACTCTCTCGGTTGTTGTGGAGATTTCTTTGCAGGAGATCGAACCCAACTTCAAAGCCAAAGGCCCACAGTGTACCACACCTACATCAGGATTATACCATGATGGTAATTACTTTTTCAGGAATCTACAGGAGTCTTCAGTATGTGTAGATTCTCTACATGCCTACCCTATGGCCCTTGGAGCGTTGCGAGTGGCCTTTTTGCTCCTTGTCAGTTACAGTTGAAGCTTCTTGTGGAAAACTGTGGAGGCCTAAACAAGTGCCAATATTGTGGTCCCAGGTTCTGTTTCGGAGTATGGTATAGGGTACTTCAACTAGATCTGAAAAGGATATTGGTACATAATTATTTGGGCTCTTACCATCGGCTTGGGGCATTCGCACAAGCCTCCCGAATGATCTCAAGCGATGACCTCAAGCGCAAATTTTGCTAGCGGAAGAGCCGGCCATCTCCAAGCTGGCGCCATTGCTCAGCGGGATGTTGCGAGTGTTGAAGGCTTCGGGCAAAGAAGTCTTCGCAATTGGAGTTGAAGAGTTCGCGGCGATGGCCCCTGAAAGTGAGCGGCCAGACAGGGCACTAGCTCTCAGGTGCCATGTGCAGCGTGTCACTGGGCATTCCCGCTTCAAGCAACGCCTGCTGCTTCTGGATGGTCACATGTTGCCAGATGATTTTGTGTTCACAGGGCCAACAGATGTCCAGCTCATATTGCAAGAGTTTGAAGCGAGCTCCGGGGAGCAAATCCGGCAGCTACGAGAGGCCGCCGAGGGCAACGACATCCAAGCAATGGAGCAGCTCTTGCAGAGGCCACAGGATCCAGATTTGGAAGCCGGAGGAGAGCCACCTGCTCTGCACTGTGCATGTGTCAAAGGCCATGCCGAGGCTGCCCGCTTGCTTCTCGAGGCCAATGCTGACAAAGATAAGCCCTTCAGCAACCGTGGCTCAACCCCGATGCATTGGGCATGTGCGGGTGGCCACGCGCGAGTCGTTCTGCTGCTGCTGGAGGCGAACGCTGACAAGGATAAGGCCAAAAACGATGGCTCAACTCCGCTCATCTGGGCGTCGCTGGGTGGTCACTTGAAAGTTGCTCGATTGCTGCTGGAGGCGAAGGCCGACAAGGATAAGGCCATGAACGATGGCGCAACTCCGCTCATCATGGCTTCTCTGAAGGGTCACTTGGAAGTAGCTCGGTTGCTGCTCGAGGCGAACGCCGACAAAGAGAAGGCCGAAAACGATGGCTCAACTCCTCTCATGATGGCGTCTGCGCAGGGTCACTTGGAAGTAGCTCGGTTGCTGCTGGAGGCGAACTCCGACAAGGAGAAGGCCAGAAACGATGGCTCAACTCCGCTCATCATGGCTTCTCTGAAGGGTCGCTTCGAAGTAGCTCGGTTGCTGCTGGAGGCGAACGCCGACAAGGATAAGGCTATGAACGATGGCGCAACTCCGCTCATCCTGGCGTCAGAGAAAGGTCACTTGGAAGTAGCTCGGTTGCTGCTGGAGGCGAAGGCCGACAAGGATAAGGCCGAGAACAGTGGCGTATTAACTCCGCTGATCATTGCGTCACACGGGGGCCACTTGAAGATCGCTCGCCTGCTGCAGGAGAACGCTGACAAGGATAAGGCCAACAGGTGAACTCTGGCAAGGATAAAGCCCAAAACAGCGGTGCAAGTTCGTTGTTCATGTCGAACTCTACACTTTTCGTTTCACCGAAATTGAATCCCAAAAAGAGCTCTACAAAGACGAGTGCTGTTGCAAATGGTCTGATCAACAAGCGCTACAACCCTTTGTCATTATTGGCTAGTAGTAGCGTAGAGGATGGAGGAATCAATCCGTATGATATCTAGACAAGTATAAACCTCAAAATACAGTGGTTTCCATCTTGTCTTCCATGCCGTCATTGCTGGCTAGCAACCAGCAACCCGTATGTGCAGACTCCACAGCCCAAGATTTTTCACACTTGAAGTCTTCGCCACGGCATCTACAGTAAACCCTAAACCCTGAAGCCCTAAACCCTAGATCCAGCACCCCTAAGCACTCAGCTCTGCCAGCTTGTCTTGCCGCGCTTTTGTGGGCTCTGAAGGTTGATTGTTTCAGTGATTATTAATTGGAGTTTTTGAAAATAATGGTTTCTTTCTAGAGGGTGCTGGAAAACAGCTTTTTTGGGGTGGATATAAGGGGGATCCTTATTCCAAGAAATGCTTCTAGTTTGAGTCCCCATGTATCTCTGGTGTCCCTGGGGGTGCCTAGCTTCTTTTAGGGACAGGAATGGTTTTCGAAAACCCAGCAAACACCCCCTTCAGCGAAAGAAAGCTTGATAGTGCAGTTAAATGGCAGCCCCAAACATTCGCATGTAAAACCCCACTTCCTGGCTGGACATGAACTTTCATTCATGTTTGTTAACATGAAGCCCAAGAAGGCAGCAACCTTGTGTTTCTAATCAAACCCCAGTGCAGAGCCCGAAACCCCTTCCCGTCCTCCAAGTGTTTTGCCTCTCGTCCTGCTGGTGTTGCGCCATGGACCACGTTGACGTTCGCGCCTCGCTCAAGGCTATCTTAGGTGTTGGGCATAGTAATAATTTCAATGCTAGTAACACGAGTAGTAGGAGTAATAGGAGCACTAATGGTAATCCTTGGGCCATCGTGCTGGGTCATTGTTGGCTAATGTTGGCTATAATTCTGGCTTCCATAAAAGCAAGCCCAACCTGCATTTGCCTCTAGTGTCACAGCTGTCTAGAAAAGCGTGGAAGATAGTGTCATGCTGCTTCTAAGATGGGTTACCAAAGCAGGTGCGGAGGTTCTCCACTTCCATTCCGCAGCGCATGACCCTAAACATGCTCACACTTCATAGCACCCCCATGGCCATTTGTATGACCACCATTATGGGTAAGCAACTTTCCTAAGATCAAAACCCCCTTTATCACCAGGACGATGAAGAAGCAGCCGGCGCCACCCCCCCCCTCGTCATGACTAGAAGATTCCGGATAGCAACCTGACCCCAGACTTTAACCCAAACACCCTACACCCCAAGCACCCTAAACACCCCTTACCCGAACACCCTTAACCCTAAACTTGCAACCCCAATCCCTAAAACCCTGAGATCCTCAAGTCTTACGCGGCAAACCCCAAACCCTAAGCCCTAAACCCTAAATCCTTGCAGGCAGGCGCTGTGGGGGCTTTGGGCTCAGTGCCGGCAACCATTTGTGCCACTGGGCCTGCAGAGTAGATCACCGGGTTCTGGTGTAATCAGTGGGGTTTAGGGTTTGGGGTTTAGGGTGTGGGATTCAGGGTTTAGGGTTTAGGGGATAAAGCCACCCACCCCTGCAAAGGGAAATAAGTTATACAACATTACGTAGTCAGTATATTGGGAATGGTCATTGTCAGCGCAGCTTCAGGGAGGGTGATTATGTGGGTAGTGTGGTGGTGACTATTGCGAAGATAGTAGGGTTGGGGATCGAATGGCATGGGGCATGGTAGAAGCCAGCCGTCATGCACGGACTACAAGCCTTATTTTAGAATTGTACGGCTTTGGGGTTTCATTCAGGTTTCTGATTTTTTCAGACCCAGTTCATACAGTTTAGACTCTACGGTCTAGAGTTTACAGTCGAGTGTCTAGGGTATAGGGTTCATACCCTAAACCTAAACCCTAAACCGCGTTCGAGGGTCTAGGGTATGGGGTTCATGGTGTGTGGCTTATGGAGTCAGATTTACTGCTCAGCGTTTAAGGTAAGGATATAAACGGTAGTCTAAACTGTTTAAAGGGGGTTCTATAGTGAATTACATAGGGGGCCATTATAGTAATGCCAGACCGTAAAGTTTCGCCACATCCGGAGGCACACCCGCTGGACGTGCTGAAGATTCGACACTCTGGTCCTGAATAATTTAGAGCTTCGGGTTCAGGTTCTTCTTGCTCGACTTCTGAAACTCGGAAAGCACCGCGATGATAAGTTGTGTTTCGAGATGTTCTACAAATGAGAAGCCTCATGGCTTTGAGATGATGTTTGTGTTTCTTTGGGCTTGCTTATTGGGAGTGCTGTAGCCGCTGAAGCGTTCGAAGACCACCTGCGGAAGCTCACCACTCAATGAAGTTGCCAGGCTGTTGCAACATCTGCTATAGTCTAGACTCCTGATACGGGTTAAGGATTATATAGGAGGTACTAAGGCGGATACCAGGAGTTTAGACTATAGCTCAGATGAAGGCATACTTACTTGGAGGGTCAGGGCGGCTTAGTAAGTCTACGCACTATCAGTTATCCCTAGAAGCCAAATAATGCCCTCTTACTAAGTCCCTCTGGGGTTGTATAATAACCCTGGGGCAGAGGATTATGTCCTGGCGCGCGGTGAACTGCAAAGCATGCGGGCGTTAATTGCAAAAACGATAAGAGGAAAAAATCACGATAATGACGATGCGGCCCAAAACTTGGAAAACTCATAAAAGGAAAACACAACGATAGCAAATTTCGGGTCAAGCCAATAGGAACCTTTTTTCTACCACAACCCGCCCTGACCCCGAGTACACCTGAAATCCAGTGGATGGAAGAAATCTTGCACCACGTAGGACTCCTGGAACACAGGGTATATTCGGTGAAACACCCGCGTGGCCCAAAAAAAAATACTAGAAGCCTAAAGCATGGTCCCAATAAATCAGCAGTCCTCATTCGCCGACAGGCCTTCGAAATATCCTATAGTTGTTGAGCTATGGCTAGGTGATTATGTTAGTATTGAACAACATCGTACACTCGTGTATGCGTGAACCCAGCATGGAAAATTCCAGGGGACATTGTTGAAGAGCTTGGATTCATATCCCAAGCTCCTTGATTGACAGAGGGAGGGCCAGGGCAAGTAAGTGCTCAGGAATGCAGACCACCGACCGCGGTTCTTGAGCTGAAGATGGAAGAGTTTGGGGTTTGAGGGTTTAGGAACAAGATGGAACAAGGCTTTTATTATTCAGTTCATAATACCCTAAAAACCCCTAACTCTGAGGTTTCAGGTGTGGGGCCGGGCCCCACACCTTGAAGTTTCTAGCAAGTAAAGGGTCCCAAAGTCCCAAAAGCTTGGAGAGGCTCCCGATTGTAATGGGGAGGCGTACGTTTAGGATTTAGGGCATTTACCAAATCCCACAGTGCAGCACCGAAACCATTCATTGCCAAGGCTCGTGCACAATGCTATACTGTCAGCTGCTTTGGGATTTGGGCGTCAGGCTCCTACAGCGCAGGAGTATGGATCCCATGGCTGTTTTCTAGGTGTAAGGCACCCTGAAAGTTGAGAAGCTCTACGCCCCTGGCAACTTCAAGTCCTACACATGCTCGAAGCCATGCCCCTTGCCTACGATGTGCCTTTTGGCTCATTCCTAGCACTGCACCTGTCATAGTAATGACCTCTGTTGACGTTTAAGAAAGCTGGGGAGGTGCTTCGGTTTCGGGGGAGTTGGGCATGGCATGACTACCTCCTCCGACCTCACCCGAGATGGGGTTCACAAGGAAAGTCTTTCAAAATGGTCGTTCTTGGGGATGTCTTAAATCTTACGCCCTAAGTTTGCCTACCCATACTTTTTGGGGGAGCTAGGGAGCTAAGGATAGTCTATATCAATATAGTAAGGGGAGCTAAAGAGCCCAGGAATCTCCAAAACCGTAGGGGAGTTGCAAGAAGCGATGACATCCAGAACTCCTGGAGCTCATTCGCTCTCAGGCACGCTGTTGGGCGCCGCAAAAGCTTTATTCCGAGAGCGAGGGGCAGCAGGGTTTTACAAAGGCCTGGGCGGAGGTTTAAACTCATTGTTTGAGGCTTTTAGGGCGAGGCCTTCAGTGTTTACAAGATTTTTGTTCGAGGGTTTCAGGTTTGAAGCCCTGAGGCGGTACCTTTAAAGAACCTCAAAGGATTCCATTGGTTTGTATAAGGGACGACCTAGATATAGTCCCCCTTAAGTAGATAGAATATGGGGTATAGGGGATTTTAATGATAATATACCCAAGACCATCTTCTATCTACTTAATGGGGGGACTCTACAACCCAAAAACTCTTGATGTTTAGGTTTACGGGTTCGGGGTTTCGGATCCATCGTTAGCTTTCAAAGGGTTGGAAGGTTTTGGAAAATAGGGTCCAAGGTTTTCGCTACGGTTTGAGGCTCTTCGGGGTTCAGTATTGCGTCTTTGGGATGATGGCCCAGGGTTTGAACAGAACAGGCGTGGTAGCGCACGGGGCGTCCAAAGGCATGTTGAAAGTCATGCATATGCAGCGCTGGTTTCCTTCCAAAGTGTTTGTATACTGGCCTAGGTAGGGTGAACTTTGATACTCTTTGTGTTCCTGTGTTCCTACTGTCACGGGAGATTGAGCTTTCAGGGTCAGCGAGTTGTTCATTGAGTGTAGATTTGGGGGGCCTGACTGTCCATCTTGTGTTTTGCTACCCCAAACTTTCTATTCTAGTGTTCCCATCGGCCGATAGGCGAGAGAGCGGCTTATACAGCATTTTCGAATCAGCAATTTCCGGAGTCCATGTATCTTATAACCACGTATAGCAACACCCGGCACTAAGAGTAGCAAGTGACATTGATGGTCGTTGTATGCCTAAGTTTGTATCCCAACCCTGAGCCTTTTGCCCTACAAGGTGAACATGGGCTTGCCCACAGACTTAACCACCAAGGTACAACCGCTGGCCCCAAACCCTGAACAAACCCTAAGCCTTACCTAAGCCAAGAAGGAACCCTAAACCCACAACAGCAACAATTGCCCAGGCATTGGCGGATCAGCAGCTACTTCACAAGCGACACCTACGGAAAAAAAAGGTGTGGCTTGACGGAGCAGCTGGCCACTATAAAGCCCACTGAGCAAGCCAAGGAAAGCCAGACAGCGACGCTGCATCAGCAAGTGAGGCTGACAGAAGAAGAGAGCGGCCACGGTGAAAGGCGTCACCTTCAGGAACAGCTCCGGACTTTGTTGGGGCTCTGGCATGCGCCATGCTTGTAAACTCATCTGCATGTCGAAATCCAGAAGAAACCCTGCGCGCCCAGAATTGCCAAGGAATAATCCCCTCCTGTCTGCGCACTCCACAATCTTAAGCCCCAAATCTCTAAGCCCTAAACCCCAAATCCCTAAACCTCAAACCCCAAACCCCTAAACTCACCACCCCAAATCCCTTAACCCCAAACCCTAAAACTGAAGCCCACAAACCCCAAATCCCTAAACCCCAAAGACCTACCTGGAGGCCTAGTCCCAGCCCTGGAGCAGCGGTTTGTGTCCCGGGGGCCCATGTTCCTGGTCTCTGAGGCCTACAGGGTTCAGGGTTAAGGAGTTGCCCAAACTCGGTGTCCTCCTACAAAAATAAGGGTTGCATAGGGGTTCCATGGCATTCTATGGAGGCCATAGAGGGCCCGGGTCAAGAGCTTCGGGTTTCCCAAAATTTTGGATTCTCTTTTTGTGGTATCCATAATGAGGATTGTAGTTTTGGGGTCTATATTGCTCCCTGTTTTTGGAAGCCCCCATTTAAATCTTATGCTCCCAAAACACCTCCAAATTCTGGAAACCCCCACAGGGAAACGTAGTTTGGCATCAGGGTTTTGGGCCTTTCAGACTTCTCTAGGGTTCAGGGTTTTGGAGCTGTAGAAATAAGAAAGGCCTTTGAGCACTGGTGAGGCGTGCGGCTAGGATCCGAGCTTTATTTTGGATGCTAAGGCTAAGGATTGTAAAGCTCTTGGCAAGCCTGGAGGATTTGGGATGATGAGATTTCTACGGCTCCGGTCTACAGGTTCTGCTGCCCATAACATGGTGGGGGTTTATTATGTACATGTATGTCTTGTTCCCCACCCTCACAGTGGGGTTGTTAGATTTTAAATTCAATGTTGTCCTCGCCCGTTGCCTGGAGTATTCATGCAGTGCTCCACCGCAGAGAATCCCTGC